>OY757019.1:19596666-19845703 GCA_963580285.1 Lucinisca nassula
TTGAGGTTTAACGTCCCCGTCAACACTGTAAAGATCATTTTGGAGACATTGCTTCCAATTTTGTGGGACTTTTACCCGACATTGAGATGAAATGACATCTCAAGCCCTGTCGCCCAATGAAACCAATAGGGTTTATAAGCATGGACCGTCCGACTCGCACCGCTTTACCTGGGCAAGCTTAGATCCTCTAAGCGGTTTACCAGTACTCGTGTGCGGTTGGATTTCAGCTATGCGTGGAAGCATCATGCAGCCCATCTATTTTTTCAAGCCCCGATGGGCGGGGGGCGTGGCCCGAGGGTTCCAATCACAGATCGTCGACTGACTAAGACAATCACGATAGTGTTAAATGCGGACGCTGTCAGCAGTCGTTCGCGGAAAACACCGAAAATCACCCAAACTGCGTAATTTGTCGCTCAGTATAATGTTTCCAATAACCAATAAACAGTTAGGTACTGCATCTCCGCATAACTGCTACATGTAGGACAGCAAAGACATAAGTAATTTCTCCCGTAATTTTTAATGTGGGTATTTGTTAAAAAAATCTGTGTGGATTTTCAGCGATGAAAAATATAATTCGATGTACGAGTGAAGGTACTAGGGCTTTATCGGGGCAGAGAAGGGCGTATCCCTCTTTCAAGTATCATCACGAAAACACACCTATATAATTCTAATCCCCGTGAACCCCTGGTTTATATAGTAAAACTGGGTTTATTGGGGTAAACTTTTTTTCTTATTTCTGCTCTAAAATATAGGCTCTGGGTACCCGTTAGAACCTTACGTTTACCCACAATCCATATTTGGAGCAGAAATAAGAAAAATGTCACAAATTTTCATCTTGAAATATGCATTATTTCGGCGGTAAATATTACAATGTACATGTATTTGTATGAAGTGTTTTCGAAATGGATGACTTTGTTTGATTTGAGGTTTCACGTCCCCGTCAACACTGTAAAGGTCATTTTGGAGACGTTGCTTCCCAATTTGTGGGACTTTTCCCCGACATTTAGATAAAATGACATCTCACGCCCTGTCGCCCAATGAAACCAATAAGGTTTATAAGCACGGACGGTCCGACCCGTGCGCACCGCTTTGCCTGGGCAGGCTTAGATCCTCTAAGCGGTTTACCAGTACTCGTGTGCGGGTCGGATTAAGCTCTGCGTGGAAGCATCATGCAACCCATATATTTCTTCAAGCCCCGATGGGCGGGGACCCTCACGAACGAATAAGAATCAGTCATGGGCAACGAGTTTTGGCCCCGAGTTTATAAAAAAAATTTCATACTCAACTCACTTTAGCATGAAATTTACCCTGCTCAAAACTTTAAAATGCCAACGAATGCTGGCATTTTAAGTTTATGAGCAGGATTAATGATATTCTGTGCTGATCTGAGTAGGGAAATTGCCTGCTTTGTTTGTGATTTAAACTATGCATGCGAGTTACAAATTTCATGCTCAGATGAGTTGAGCATGAAACAAGTTTTATAACCATTGAGCCCGAGGGTTCAAATCACTGATCGTCGACTGACTAAGACAACCATGACAGTGCTAAATGCGGACGTTGTCAGCATTCGTTCGCGGAAAACACCGAAAATCACCCAAACTGCGTAATTTGTCTCTCCAATAACCAATAAATATTAAGGTACTGCGTCTCCGCATAACTGGTACGCGAGGACAGCGCTTGCAAAGACATACTTAATTTCTCCGATAATTTTTCATGTGGGTACGTATTTGTTAAAAAAAATTCTGTTTGGATTTTCAGCGATGAAAATATAATTAGATGAAAGAGTGAAGGTACTAGGGCTTTACCGGGACAGAAAAGGGCATATCCCTCTTTCATGTATCATCACAAAAACACGCCTATATAATTCTGATCCCCGTGAACCCCACCTTTATATGGTGAAACTGGGGTTTATTGGGGATAAACCTTTTTTTATTTCTGCTCTAAAATATAGATTGTGGGTACCCGTTAGAACCACCTCGATTAGGCGGTTCTATCGTGTACCCACAATCTATATTTTGAGCAGAAATAAGAAAAATGTCAAAATTTTTCATCTTAAAATTTGCATTATTTCGGCGGTAAAAATTACAATGTAATTGTATGGACGTGTTTTCGTAATGGATGATTTTGTTTGATTTGAGGTTTAACGTCCCCGTCAACAATGTAAAGGTCATTTTGGAGACGTTGCTTTCAATTTTGTGGGACTTTTACCCGACATTGAGATTAAATGACATCCCAAGCCCTGCCGCCAGCCGAAACCAATAGGGTTGGTTAGCATTGTTGGGCAGACTCACACCGCCTTGCTTGGGCAGGCTTAGATCTTCTAAGCGGTTTACCAGTAATCGTGTGCGGGTCGCTTTCAGCTCTGCGTGGAAGCATCGTGCAGCCCATCTATTTCTTCAAGCCCCGATGGGCGGGGGCTGTAGTAATGGATGAACGAGGGAAGGTACTGGGCTTTACCGGGGCAGGGAAGGGTGTGCCCCCCTTTCATATATTTATGCACAATGAAACGTCAAGGCCTTGAGCACGGATGGTCCATTTACAACTGTTGTTTCGAACTCTTTCTTGACATTGCGAAATCGCGCCTATACAAATACATAGTTACCGCCGAATAAACGAAAATTTTAAGATGTAAAATTGTAATATTTTTCTTATTTCTGCTCAAAATATAGCTTATGGGGACTCGTTAAAACCGCCTCATCGAGGCGGTTCTAACGAGTACCCACAATCCATATTTTAGAGCAGAAATAAGAAAAATAAGGTTTAACCCTGTAAACCCCAGTTTTCCAATATAAAAGTTGGGTTCAAGGAGGTCAAAACTAAATAGGCGTGTTTTCCTGATGAGTCCCAAGGAAACTTTAACCAAAATGTAATTCGGATGATTCTGGTAGATTTCCTTATTTTATCTTGAAAATATATTTTGTATATCCTCATTAGAATCGCCTCGCTGAGGCGAATTTCATGTTTCATGAGTACACACACAATACATGTGATGGAAGATATCCCTCAGTCATCCCCATTTGACCTCTAGCCTAACGTTATGACTAACACTCACTGGCTCGTACTAACCCTGTCTCTCCATCAAGAAAACACGCCTGTATAATTTGCTCTCCATGATTTCCACTGTTATATTGTAAAACTGGGGGTTTACAGGGTAAAGCTTATTAATGACAGATTCTATCTGTCATCTCCAGCTATCCTGCGTGTTGTAAAGTAGTTCCGGCTTTCTTACGACTTTCTTCCGGCTTTGACCGCCAAAGAAATATGAGTCCGCACAAAAAAGTAGTCCGGTTAGGCGCAGTTATCAAAATTGTACATCCTATAATCGCAATACGAACTTTTGAAGCAGACGACTTGACGATTTTACCTTACCTTTCAGAGAATATATTCAGCACTTCATATGAATCAGCTGCATCATGCGAGACTGTATATCTAGATCAATGCGGCATCTGCTTAGAAGTCTGCTCAGGTTTTACACTGTTTTCTAACAGTGCTGTCAATAATTAATCCTTAAAGACCAGCCGGTCAGCTGCAGACCAGAATATTAATGGGTTTTCCGACATTCGAGATCAAGTCTAGGTCAGTTATAACTAGGTGTATATCAGACTTTGCGAGAAAGGCTTCCCTTTCAACCCTGGAATATGGTACAGATACCTATGCAAACAGTGTAGGTCCTGTGATATAATTCTAGGTGCCATATTTAGCAGAATGGACGAGCCCAACTTCAGTGATGGAAGAGTACACTCCAGAAACTCAAGGCAGTGAATAAATCAAAGCACTGACAACACTCATGCCGATTGTCTCTAAATGCAGGCTGGTCATGAACGAGGACTTGGACTGATCCGTTTAAACTTAACGGAAGATTAGTAACTGATAAAAAAATGTAGAACAAGATCAGCACCGTGTTCTGTGGCGTTTGATCTTAGTCTACATTGTTTGCCAGATCGATCATTTTTTCAAGTGCAGATTTTACAGATAACACTTACATGTTACCAAGACTGACAAACGACCCGGCTATGTTTGGGTTGATTGTTTGGCATTCGACCCGAAGTTACTAATAAAAAAGCGATTCAGAGCTGACGTCTACGTAACTACATGTATCACTGACTTCTCAGAATAACCTTTTTCTTGCTGAAAATAGCCGCAGTGAGATCAGGGTATTCCATAAGACTGAAGAGGGTCATCCTGGAATCATAGGGTGAGCTTGGCAAACAGTGTAGACCAAGTTCGGACGCTGCAGAACGCGCTTCTTATCAAAATCTTCATTATTTGTTTGGAATTTCAGAGTTAAATTAAACAGTCTAATTTCGGCCCAGGACTTTTACCCCAACCTGCATCCCACGAACACTTTCGGTGCTTTGATTTTTAAACCAAACGATTGCATGATTACAACACGCTTAGGCACCATGCCCTTAAGCTAAAAAGGTTAAATCAATCGACCGTGACGTATGGTTACCAGTCCGGCCACGATTCTGTGTTTTGTATTGTTTGATTTGAGGTTTAACGTCCCCGTCAACACTGTATAGGTCATTTTGGAGACGTTGCTTCCAATTTTGTGAGACTTTTACCCGACACTGAGATGAAATGACATCTCACGCCCTGCCGCCCAATCAAAACCAAAAGGGTTTATATGCATGGACTGTCCGACTCGCACCTCTTTGCCTGGGCAGGCTTAGATCCTCTAAGCAGATTACCAGTACTCGTGTGCGGGTCGGTTTCAGCTCTGCGTGGAAGCATCATGCAGCCCGTCTATTTCTTTAAGCCCCGATGGGCGGGGGCCAACGATCCTGTGTACCACCTTCACACCAGCACTGATAGAAACCACATGTCCAGGATCAAACTTTTAATGTGTGATGTAAGGTCGTGCCTAGAAAAGAAGAAATTGTATTTTGTTCTCAAAAAGCATCAAGTGAGAACGTATTGCATCATTTTTCATTGAACCCTGAACAGTTAGAGTGAGTGAGTGAGTGTTTGAGTTTTACGTCCCACCAACAGCTAAGGTCATACGGAGACGATACCTCGGTTTAAAGATACATCCGAAAGTCTGGAGAAGTCCGGGATCGATCCTGCGATCCCTGGTTTACAAGGCGAGTAGCATAACCACTACACCACGGAGGCTTCTAATGGACAGTTAGAAGCTGGTCGGAAAGCGGATGGCGTTGACTCTGATTTTGGGTGCCACATGTGTGTGATCTATTTGTCTGTTGGAGCGACATCTTACTATCAACAGAAGACGCTAGTGGACGTCGGCGTAGCGGAAGACCGACGTCAATACGTCAAGATCGATTCATCCGACAGACACATAAGCGAAGCAGATTTCCGCCGGCATTTGCTACACTGTACATGTAGATAAACAAAGGGTTTCAACTACCGACCAATAAGCACTGGCACTGTTCGTCGCCCTTATGCGATGCACTTTTGAGAACTAGACGTCCCTGTCGTGACCAAAATAAAGACGCCGACACAGTACGGAACACTCACGCTGGTGCATGAAATACGTACATGTATATTGGCGACTAAGCGACTCGCGTGATATGCGTTTCAGTGACACATCGCACTTCAGCGTGAATCACGCCCATTGTCGTTTCGAGATGTTTCGATACATGGTTGTAAGGTATGCCGAGGCGACGCGTGCGTAATAGAGCATGACATATCGGATGGAATAAGCGAAATGGTATGTCGAGCTATTGTAGCTAGCGACATTAAGAACATTCAAGATCATGGCTGAGACATTAACTGAACAGCGAGACGTTACTTCAATCAAGTGCGTCGGCCTCACGTGGTTCCATTTATTTGTTTACGCTTAGAATCCGGGATATCTAATCCAGCAGGATTACGCGCGTGTTTATAGTGCTGTTATTACTCAAACATGTATTCAGCCAATGGAATTCATGTACTGGACTGACCAGCCTTTCTCCTCCGATCTGTTTGTGAAAAATAGAGTATCTTTTGGGGGGAGGTATCCACAACCGACCAGACAAAAATGTTACTAATTGCCAGTAGTATTGTTAAAACTTGAGTTTTAATGTTTGGTTTTGCAAACGTAAATAGTTTCTTTCCAAAATTTGAAACATCGAATGGCATTTCATGATACCACCGGTGTATAGACATCTGCAAACATATCATACAATGAAATTTGCAGAACTACTTTTCTAAATTTTAAGATCTTTTTAGAAAGGTTGTCTGTAAGTTTTCACAGTGTTTTGATTTTCTCATAGAATCTATCATTTCAGTGCCTTTGGCGCTTTGATTTTTTTTATTGCTGCTCTAAAATATAGATTGTGGGTACTCGTTAGAACTGCCTTTATGAGGCGGTTCAAAGGCGGTTCTAACGAGTATCCACAATCTATATTTGAGCAGAAATAAGAAAAAAATCACAATTATTCATCTTTTTTTTTTTTCGCGGAAATGTTTGCAATGTAATTGTATAGGCGTTTTGTTGTAATGTCGAAGAAATTACATGATCCTAAAGGTGATCGTGTCATTTAAGTACACGTTGTGTTTGTTTGAAGTGAGGATTAATGTCCCCTCAACACTATATTGGTCATTTGGGAGACGTTGCTTCCGCTTTAGTGGGACTTTTACCCGACATTGAGATGAAATGAAATCTGAATCCATTCCGCCCAATAAAACCAATATAGGCCAGTCATTTTAGCCCCAAAAGACCCTCAACCTCAAACAAATTCCTTCAGAAGGGTTTTTACTATTTTCAGTTTCAGTGAGATGTCCTGACTTACAGAAAAAAATCCCCAAAAATTTTCCCTGGCGAAATTGATTTTTTTGGGGGAAAATGTTCGAAATTTGAATAAAAATCGCCAAAAACAGGAATTAAACTATAAAAAAATCATCAAATTACATCAAATTTATTTAAATAGCCACAAATAAGCTTACTATTGTCAAGTAGCGATAAAAGAAGTTTTAGCTTGATACGTGTACAGAAACCTGTCTTTTTTGGGGTAAAAACTTGGAAGTATTGACAAAAACGCAGAAAATGGGAATAAATTTTTAAAAAGCGACTGGCTTGGATTCTTAAAAATGTTTTGGTGTAAAAAGTTATATATGTGTATAAGTTAACTACAGGAAAAAAAAATAAAATTTTATATGTCAAAATATAAAACACTCATAATCCATTAGTTTTTGGGCAAGTAGCAACCACAGTATAAAAATGTATTGTATGATGTCGAACCAATTTATATAGCCAGATGTGCACTAACTACTCTCAAGTAGCTATAAAAACATTCAGTTTTGTGCCTGCTCGCCTTTTAAGGGAGAAACTCAAACTTTTCACACACAAAAAAGCGCGGGAAACGGAAATGTTTTTATAAAAAGTTAGTTGTGAGGATTCTTGAAAATGTTTTGATGCAAAAAGTTACATATGGATAACCGTTAACTACAGAAACAAAGAACGATATTTAAATGTTATAAAGTTTCATTTTTCAGGCAATGAAAATGTTGAAATTTACCGAAAAATACCATATGTTTTTCACATGTAGGAATTACTTAACAAAACCAGTGCTTCAGCTGAAGTGCACGACCCGCCGGATGCTTTTAGCTTTATGAGTGTTACCATATATGGGTATGGCGGCCATTTTGGTCATGTGACCTGGACCTAAAACGGTTCCACTAATAAATGCGCCTTATCGTAAGGAGCAAAAATATATCTTATACTTTAGTACTGTATTCTGAATCGTTTGCAGGATAAAATGCATTCTGGCTTTTCAAATACAAAAGCAAATGTGTCAAAGTTTAACTTAGGCACAAAGAAGGTCAAGGTCAACCCAGGGTCACCAATTTAGCAATATATGATGGGCCTACGTCCCAGATGCTATTTATCATGTTTCGTGGAAATCTGCCCAGTGGTTCTGGAGAATAAAAATCAAAAATGAGTTCCTTTAAGAGCAATGAAAACATTCATAAGAAAGAAGATGAGCCATACTACGTAGTTTCGGCTACTAAAGCCTCATCAGTGACCCTGTAATGATCCGGCAAAGAAAGCCAGAGGAAACGTACTGCAATTTAAGACTATTTTTGAAGGGTTTTAACCATATAAGGATTGACGGCCATTTTGGTCATGTGACCCCACGAGCGAATTTTGGTTTCCCCCCATCCCATAGAGGCTCCATATGAAATTTGACTTCAATCGGCCCAACGGTTTCCGAGGAGAAGCAGTTCGAAAATTTTCACATTTTTCGCCTCGGCGAGGCTATACTCAATGGAACGTAATATTTCGCAAGTCCATTGGTTGGATATCATTGATATCTATCAGTATGCCAAAAATTGTTTAAATATTCCAAGCGGTTAAGTCACTATCACCAATTTTCACAAACGGGTTACGGACGGACAGACAGACTGATAGACTGACAGAATGACAGAATGACACGGTGATTTTAGGGCACTCTTAGAAAATCAACCGACTTCAGTCGGTCCCTTTTTCTGCGGGTCGTGCAATTTCATAGTACATAATTGTCTGACGTGGAGCTGGTTTGTATTACCAGATATGCACAAACTACTTTAAAGCAGCTTTTTAATGCTTCATCTTCATACCTTCACAGAAATGTTCTTTTCTAAGGTTGTTGGAAATATTGTCAAAGAAAAAAACACATGGAAAATGAACATTATTAATACATGTATCCGGTTGGAAAGTTTTCTTAGAATTGTATTACCTGGAGAAGAGAAACGGGCTGATTACACAAATGTTCCTTGGGTGGCCCTCCACCAACGTTGTTCAAATTAATCAGTGGTGTAGAGATTAATTGGTGTGCCTTGTCGTCCTTAAATGTTCTAAATTTAAGCACTGCTTGTCAAATACGGTATTGGTACTCAATACAGTACACATTGGCACTCTTGGAGATGAAATTCAAACAAAAACTGTAAACGTTCATTTGAAATGTCAATATTCAGTATACAAATATGTTAGCTTTGATGAGGGATATACATGCAGGGTCATCATGGTATTCTTGCTTTGAAACTGTTTGACTGTTCCTTCCTCCAGTATTTAGTTAAAGTATGTTAATTGAGTAACTTTGTTGCATATTTATAGAAATAATATTATGCAGAAAATGCTATTTGTTGCTACTGTTTTCGTTATTCATGTTAGATTATGGCGATATACACAGTTATATTGTTAAATCAAGCTTTTAGTTTTGCAGAGTTTGCGGTTTGATTTTGAATGCAAAAAAAAAAAAAAATATATCTAAAAACATTATTAATAAAATGTTACTGGATAAGAAGGAAACATATTTCCAGTTGCTGGATGGTTGCCCTGTCCCACGTACTATTTTTTTTTTTTTTTTTTTTTTTTTTTTTTAATTTCCTTATTGCTTTGCCCAGAATTCACACTACAATAACAATTAATCCAGGGTGAAACACAGGTCTACTATAGTTTGGACATGGATTTAGTTAACTCAATGTTGCTTCTGATCTGTTACCATTTTACATGTTCTTCTATAATTCCTGTTCTTCTTTTCTCTTATTGGTCTTTGTGACTGTCAAAAAATTGATGGCTTCTATCATGGAAAAATGAACATATTTTTCTGATTCTTGGTGCATAGTTTTATGCATTTCTTCTTTGTCTCCAAATGGGCATGTTGGCTTGAAGCATAACTGCTATATAGCTAAGAAATTACACATATTAGACAAGAGTGAATCTGTCAAATAAATCTTCCCAACCAATAATGTATCTGGGTTTTTGTTTGTCAACACGGTATAGCTCATTTTGGAGACGTTACTTCCAATTTTGTGGGACTTTTACCCGACATTGAGATGAAATGACATCTCATTCTCTGTCGCCCAAAGACACCAATAGGGTTTATAAGCATGGACGGTCCGACTCGCACCGCTTTGCCTGGGCAGGCTTAGATCCTCTAGGCGGTTTACAGTTTATATTTTACTTTTGGTCCTTTGAGATCATCGTGAATATTCTGAGAAATCAAAATTAAATTATTGGTTTAGACTCATTCTAGACAGGTTTTAAATTATTTGGACCCCATTTTGATTTATATCAGTCTTTGAATCGACTGCCTATTCGAAATTCGCAAAATTGCAGTACGTTTCCTCTGGCTTTCTTTGCCGGATCATTACAGGGTCACTGATGAGGCTTTATTAGCCGAAACTACGTAGTATGGCCCATCTGCTTTCTTATGAATGTTTTTATTGCTCTTACAGGAACTCATTTTTGATTTTTATTTACCAGTGCTCGTGTGCGGTCGGTTTCAGCTCTGCGTGGAAGCATCATGCAGCCCAGCTATTTCTTCAAGCCCCAACGGGCGGGGGCCGCGGTATCTGGGTTTAAAACAGTATATTGTTGGATATAAACAACATTTTGGCACAATATAAGATGGTTCATGATCTGGCAGTACGTGTATGTATATTTTTGATATATATATATCAAAATGTCCGATATCGCCACAATACTATATTTTTTACAGAGCTTCTACTGCAGTTTCACTGTTTTGACAGATTTTCAAGAAGACATAAATATTTACATGGCAACAATACATAACGTCGTTACTTCCGACGTTACTTGTGACGTAAGTAACGTTACGTTGGGATTGTTAAAAGACGGTATCATTACAAAGTCTGGTCATGAATACCCTGATTGCACATGTCCATATCAGTTGATTCTGTTCAACTTTGGCTTGAGCTTAGTGATAAAAAGCTTTTCTTTTGCCCTTCTTAAAGTTGTACTATCGGAGTACATTTTATAAATGGTATATATATATGCCTTCCTGCAGGACACATAGTGATCAGTGAAAAACAAGTTGTAGTGCACAAGACGGTACTATTCTGTATATCGTAAGAGCTCTATATTAAGTAGTATAGTGTTACTGGTGGCATATAATGGATTTTGAGGGTTTTGTGTAAAATTGTGTATTTTCCTACCCGGAAAATTGACTTTTTAAATAATTGAATTTTTTTTTATTCCTGTAGTTGACTGGTATCTTACTTTTTACATCAAAAATTTTCATGAATCCTCACCACTAACTTAAAAAAAGATATTCCTATTTTCCATGTTTTTTATCAAACTTTTACATTTTCTGCCTTTAAAAAGTCAAATTGCTGTGCAAGCACGAGGCTGAAGGATTTTTGAGAGCTACTTGATATAGTCAGTGTACATCTGGCTATATAAATAAGTACGACATCATACACTTTATTTTTATAATGTAATTTCTACTTGACCGGAAGATTCTAGATTTTGGGTGTTTTTATGTAAACATGTGCATTTTCATACCCCGAAAAATGGAACTTTTCAAACATATAAAAATTTTATTTTATTTTTTCCTGTAGTTATCTTGTACACATATATAACTTTTTACATCAAAATTAAGGTTTTCAAGAATCCACACCAGTAACTTTTTAAAAATTTATTCCCATTTTCTGCGTTTTTTGTAAATATTTCCAAGTTTTTACCCCAAAAGGACAGGTTTCTGTACACGTATCAAGCTAAAACTGTTTTTATCGCTACTTGACAATAGTTAGCTTATTTTGACTATTTAAATAAATTTGATATAACTGAATGAATTTTTTATAATTCAATTCCAGTTTTTGGCGATTTTTATTTAAATTACGAACATTTTCCCCCAAAAAATCTATTTCGCCAGGGAATATTTTTGGGGATTTTTTTTCCTGTAAATCAGGACACCTCACTGATACTGAAAATAGTGAAAACCCTTCTGAAGGAATTTGTTTGAGGTTCAATGCTATTTTGACTGGCCTAATAGGATTTATATGCATGGACAGTCCGACTCGCACTACTATGCCTGGGCAGGCTTCGGCCCTCTATGCGGTTTACCAGTGCATTAAGCTCTGCGCGGAGGCACCACGCAGTCTATTCTATTTATCCAAGCCCTAATGGGCCGACGCCATGAAATATTCATGTACGGCTGTATGAGTGTGTAATGGTGAAATATTTCGAGTGTAAGATTCTGTTGATTATAGAAGGCTTTTGAAGGGGATATGGAACACCTTAAGGGGAGGCAACTCCTGCAAAAGTATTTTTGTCTCCCACGTCAATAGGGGTCAACTCTTAAAGAAAAGAATTTGCTCCGGAGGAGCAAATTCTTTCCTTTAAGAGTAGACCCATTGTCAGTAAAACAGAGTCTATAGAAAACGAACTGGAAGTTCCGAAAGTCGTCTCCCTTCGAAAAATGGCGGAAAAATCTTCCAGGTGTTCCCGTTCCCCTTAAATTGTGTTTTGTCGCCGAAGAAGTTCAAAAGAAACACTTGGTTGTTTCGGACGGCGTCGTGATGTTACGCGTCAGCAACATTGTGTTATTACACGCGTGGCCCTATGATGTTTAGCTCACCTTGCCCGAAGGCTCCATGGGAGCTTTTAGTATAGTGGGTCGTCCGTCGTCCGTCCGACTACACCTTTGGCCAGTTATACCTCTGCAACCTGCAGGCTAATCTGAACCATTTCTCATCTGTAGCACGCCCCTAGTGGGGTATTGATGACATTATTTTTTTTTTTGAAATCGAATGAACACTTTGGTTGCTTTGGCAACCACAAGGTCCCAGAGACTTACAATGGGAAAATGCTTGTCATCACCGTAGCGCCTTCAGTTTTGATCGGATATTTCTAAAACTTATATGTAAGGTGGTTGCGGATAAAATTCTGATGGGTTCGAAAACCGACCAATAAAAATCAAAAATGAGTTCCTTTAAGAGCAATGAAAACATTCATAAGAAAGAAGATGGGCCATATTTATCATACAGGCACGTCCCCTTGATTGCTTAAAATGCCTATTTTTTGATCTTGTCAACACCGTAGCCCCATCAGTTTTTATCGGATCTTCCTAAAACTAGTCAGGGATAAAAGCTCGGACTAATTCGAAAACTAGCCATGTCGAGAGGTGCATGTCGGTCGATAACTAAAGGCGTTGTGTCCCCTGCTTTCATCACGATAACTCACCCGTACGACATAATGCATTTTTCACATCTCCAAAATGGCTACTTTTCTGATGAAAATCTGTCATATTTTTCTTATAAATGCTCATAACATAGGTTGTGCGTGCTCGTTAGAACCGCCTCATTGAGGCGGTTCTAACGAGTACCCACAACCTATGTATTGGGGCAGAAATAAGAAAAATAATGAAGACCCCCGTAAACCCCAGGTTTCTCTATATAAAATGGGGTTTAGGGGGGTCTTCATTTCACGGACTTGTTCACGTGATGGCTGAAAATGATTATTTGGAACTTGACATCACCGAAGCTCCTTCAGTTTCGATCGAAACTTACAAACAAGTAAGTCATGCTTGAATGCTCGGATGAGTACGAAAACTGGCGAGGTCGGCATATCTTTCATAGGGTTACGTCCCCTTGATTGCTGAAAATGCCTATTTTTGACCTTGTCAACACCGTAGCCCATTCAGTTTTCATCGGATCTTTTTTAAACTTACATGTTAGTAAGTAAGGGATAAAACCTCTGCTGAGTTAAAAAAATAATGAGGTCGGCCTTTATTTCAGAGAGTTATTTCCCATGTGATTTCAGAAACTGTATATTTGTGAATTTGTCATCACCGTAGCCCCTTCAGTTTTTATCGGATCTTCTATAAACTTACATGTAAGTAAGTCAGGGATAAAAGCTTGGATAAGTTCGAAAACTGATGATGATGTCAGCCTGTTTATCATAGAGTTACGTCCCTTTGGTTGCAGAAAATGCCTATTTTTTACCTTGTCATTACCGTAACTCGTTCAGTTTTCAGTAAGTCAGGGATAGAAGCGTGGGTGAGTTCGATTTACTCACGGGGTTATGCCCCCTACTTTGCTGAAAAGTGCTTATTTTTGACCTTGTCATCCCCTTTAGTAGGATCTTCTTGAAACTTACAAACAAGTAAGTCAGGGATAAAAGCTCGTACGAGTATGAAAACTAGTGAAGGCGGCATATCTGTCATAGAGTTACGTCCACTTGATTCCTGAAAATGCCTATTTTTGATCTTGTCATCACCATAACCCATTCAGTATTTATCGGCTCTTCTAGAAACATACATTTAAGTAAGTCAGTGATAAAAGCTTGGGTGGATTCGAAAACTGCTGATGATGTCACCCTGTTTATCAGAGTTATGTCCCTTTGATTGCAGAAAATGCCTATTTTTGACCTTGGTATCATTGTATCTCGTTCAGTGTTTACCGGAACTTCTTGAAACTTACAATCAAGTATGTGACAGATTACAGCTCGGATGAGATCGAAAACTGTTGAAGTTGGCCTATTTATCATCGAGTTATATTCCTTTGATTGCAGAAAATGCCTATTTGTGATCTTGTCATCACCATAGCCCCTTCAGGTTTGATCGGAACTTCTTGAAACTTACATTTAACTCAGGGATAAAAGATCGAATGAGTTCGTAAACCGGTGAGGTTGGCAGATTTGTCATAGAGTTGCATCATTTTGATTGCAGCAAATGCCTGTTTTTGACCTTGTCATCACCGTGGACCCTTCAGTTTTGGTCGGATCTTCTTGAAACTTACCAACATGTTAGTAAGGGATAAAAGCTCGGGTGAATTCGAAAAATACCGATGTCGATCGATTTACGCACAGAGAAAATGTCCCCTACGTTGCTAAAAATGCTTAGTTTTGACTTTGTCATCACCGTTACATCCCTTTGATTGCAGAAAATTCCTATTTTTGAACTTGTCACCACCATAGCCCCTTCAGTTTTGATCGGATCTTCTTAAAACTTACATATAAGCAAGTCAGAGATGAAATCTCGAATGAGTTCGAAAACCGGTGTGGTTGGCAAATTTGTCACAGAGTTACATCACTTTGATTGCAGCAAATGCTTATTTTTGACCTTGTCATCACCATAGCCCCTTCAGTTTTGATCGGATCTTCTTGAAACTTACAAACAAGTCAGACAGGGATAAAAGCTCGTATGAGTTTGAAAACTGGTGGGATCGCCATATCTGTCGAAGAGCTACTTCCCCTTGATTCCTGAAAATGCATATTTTTTACCTTGTCATCACAGTATCCCCTTCAGTTTTCATCAGATCGTTTGAAACTTACATGTAAGTAAGTAAGAGATAAAACATTGGCTGTGATTAAAAATTGATGAGATTGGCCTATATTACAGAGAGTTATACCGCCCTTGGTTTCACAAAAGGTCTATTTATCCTTGTCATCACCGTACCCTTCAGTTAATTTCGGATATTCTAGAAACTTACACGTACATGTAAATAAGTCAGGGATAAAAGCTTGGGTGAGTTCGAAAGCTGATGAGGTCAGCCTATTTATCAATAGTTACGTCCCTTTGATTGCAGAAAATGCCTAATTTTGACTTTGTCATCACCGTTATTCCGTCAGATTTCATCGGATCTTCTTGAAATTATGTTGTAAGGAAGTCAGGGATAAAAGCTAGGATGCGTTCGAACACTAGTATTCACGGGTTATGTCCCCTTATTTGCTGTAAATGCTTATTTTCGACCTTGTTATCAGGGATTAAAGCTCGAATAAGTTCGAAAACTGTTGCGATTGGCATATTTATTATAGAGTTACATCCCTTTGATTGCAGAAAAAGCCTATTTTCGATCAGTTTTTATCGAATCTTCTTAAAACTTACATATAAGCATGTCAGTGATTAAAGCTCGAATGAGTTCGAAAACCGATGAGGTTGGCAGAGTTGTCATAGAGTTGCATTACTTTGGTTGCAGCAAATGGTTGTGTTTGACCTTGTCATCACGTGAACAAGTCCGTGAAATGAACACCCCCCTAAACCCCACTTTATATAGAGAAAACTGGGGTTTAAGGGGGTAAACATTATTTTTCTTATTTTTACTCCAAGACATAGGTTGTGGGTACTCGTTAGAACCGCCTCAATGAGGCGGTTCTAACGAGCACCCACAACCTATGTTAGTAGTATTTATAAGGAAAATATCATAGATTTTCATCAGAAAAGCAGTCATTTTGGAGATGTGAAAAAAATGCACTATGTCATACGGGCGTGTTATCGTAATGTCATCACTGTAGCTCCTCCAGTTTTGATCGGATCTTCTTGAATCTTACATGTTAGTAAGTTAGGTATAAAAGCTCGGATGAGTTCAAAAACTGGTGCGGTTGACCTAGTTATCATAGTTATCTCTCTTGGATTGCTGAAAATGCCCATATTTAACAGTGTCATCATCATAAGTTCCTAAGTTTTAAACGAATCTTCCTGGAACTTACATATAAGTTAGGGATAAAAGCTTGAATGTGTTTGCAGACAAATGTTGATGGCACATTAACCGATGTCCCTTTGATTGCTGAAAATGCCTGTGATGTACTTTGTCATCACCGTAAGTCCTTTAGTTTTGATCGAATCTTCCTGAAACTATCATATAAGTATGTTGGGAATGACAGTTCAGATGAGTTTGAAAACTGGTGATGTCTGCCCATCTCTAAAAGAGTTACCTCCGTCCCCTTGAATGCTGAAAATACCTGTGTTTTTTTTTTTACCTTGTCATCAGCATAAATCCTTCGGTAAAGATTGGAACTTTCTGAAACTTTGCATCTGTTAGCTCAGGTGAGCGATATAGGACCATCATGGTCCTCTTGTTACTTGATGACGTTATCCACAAAATAACTGCGACGCTATATGATGAATAAAAATACAAAGAATATCCATCTTAAACCATTATCTGTATTTCAGATAAGTTATGAAGGCTTTGGGGAGAACGGCATAGAACGGACAAGCCATGACATTCTATGAAGAAATCCATTAATATCAAGGACATCTGAACTAATCAAAATGCCTGGAAGTGTTGAAAAAGTTGGAAAATTCTTCCGAAAGAAGGCAGCCTCCGTGAAGAATGTCTTTTCGGGGAAGAAGAAACGTGATACTCAGTCAGAAGGTGACACCTGGTCATTACGGTCGGATGAGTCTGAACGTTCCTACCGCGGGCGTAGTTATTCTTGTGATGTCCCCGAAACAAGCATTAGAAAGAGATTAATTGAAACAAGTATGACTAACCGAAGCATATCGGCAGAACATTTAAAAAACAGCAACCTCTCCAACGATATGAGTTTGTTTGCCGACGACAAAGAGGAGCTTGGAAATGCACGAAGGTGTTGGTCAGAATATGAACTTAATAAAAAGTCCAAAAAGAAGCCGTTTTTCAAACAGTTGATGTGTGTAATTCCTGAGGGAGAGACCGACGAAACTATATATAGTTACAAACAAACCAACTCCCTTCAAAACCAAGAAGCTGCTGACGCAAAGTATTCCACAGCTGATGAAGACACGATAATTACCGAAAAGAATGAAGATCTTTCTTTGAATCCTACAGAAGAGGCAACTTCCAAGAAAAGAGATTGTGGACATGATTTCGAATGGGAAGGAACGGGTGTAAAGCCGAAGAATATCTTTAAGGAACCCGCAACGTCTTCAGGGATTTCCAGTTTAAGTTTCTCCTTGTTGGACAAAGAGGAAGGGCCAATGATGGAGGAGTTCTTAGAGATGGCTAGTGAAAACACAGCAAAGGGACATAGCTCTAGTAGTAAGTAACATTACGAAAACACCCATATTCAAATACATTGGAAACTTTACCACCGAAAAAAACTAGATTTTCAGACGAAAAATTGTGATATGTTTCTTATTTCTGCTCAAAATATATATTGTGGGTACTCGTAAGAACCGCCTCATCGAGGCGATTCTAACGGGTACCCACAATCTATAATTTAGAGCAGAAATTAGAAAAATAAGGTTCACCCCTGTAAACCCCAGTTTTACTTTATAAAAGTTGAGTTCAAGGGGGCCAGAATTATATAGGCACATTTTCGTGATGAAAACGCTCGATACGTTAACAGGTCAGTGTCATTGTAACCCTTGTAATCCCAATTTATACAGAAAAAGTTGAGATTATAGGCCCGTTTTTCACGCGGCATCCTACGGTGTTTATATATAACAACTAGTATGCTAGAGTCGTTAGTCATGTCACTGACTTCAACACTCGTTATAGATTATTAACCTCTAAACGTCTTAATCAAGGTAATGGGTATTATAACTTCGCAAAGCCCTTTCTAAATTTTACAGATATCATTTGGATTTAGTTCAGTGTTGAACTAAATACTCACTTGCAACAAGGCCAATCTGAACCTGAATTTTTGGTGTTATTGTAATGATTTAGTGCTGATTTTTTTTTGTTGTTTCTGCTTGCGTCAGCATTTCGGTTATTCCATGCTGTCGAGTCCCCACAGTTTTCATCTCTGTATTCTTTTTATTTATATGTTGTTGGAGACCTTTGCGTGGGAGTGATATTGACGTAGAGTTGGGCAAGGCCTGCTCTCCTTGCAGCAAGACGGGTAGAGGGGGTGTTGTTACGAGAGTCTTTCGGAAAGTTCTTGCAACAGCCTCTTTCACAGCATTACATTTGTATGCACACGCAACGTATAACACTTTTAAGCAAACTTTTCCTCTTTCGAACCATGTCCTTCTCGAACGGGTTCCTGTGCACAGTAAATGTACAGCGTGGTTTCAAAGTAACTTAGTAAGGAATGGCGACAAAAAGTGGTGATAATTTACAAGACGAACAATAGTCAGAGAAAAATAGGATAAAGTGCCGTGGTGATAGCAAGTGATTTAGATAAAGTTTATTAGGAAAGTACACAAGCATACAGGACTGTTGTCAGGTGGGCGTGTCTATTCAGGGGCAGTACGGAGAACGTTTAAGATGATCCAAGAACTTATAGACCTACGAAAGCTGCATCTGAAAACAAGAGTTGTCAGAAGACAACATAGCTCTCCTATGGGGCCCTAAGTTGGATAAGGGCAAGTTATTAAAAATAAGATTTCAATTTATGCAGTTTTTTTGCCCCCAAAATCACATTTCCTTTTGTAAAAGATCCCAACAGACTGCAGCAGTTAAAAGAGAATTAGACAGCAGCTAAAGGACCGTTGAACAACAATCTCATTTTAAGTGTTTTTTGTTCTCTATTTTGCAGTTTTTGCCCCAAAAGCCATTTTAAATAGATCGGGTTGCATGGTGCTTGCACGCAGAGCTGAAACCAGCCACATATGAATGCTGGTAAACAGCTTAAACGGTCTCAGCCTTCCCAGGCAAAGTGGTGCAAATCGGATCGCCCATGCATATAAACTCTATTGGTTTTATTGGGTGGGGCCATCGGGTCAAGGAGAAATAGATTGGGTTGCATGGTGCTTGCACGCAGAGCTGAAACCAGCCGCATATGAATGCTGGTAAACAGCTTAAACGGTATCCGTCTTCCAAGGCAAAGTGGTGCAAATCGGATCGCCCATGCATATAAACCTATTGGTTTTATTGGGCGGCGGGGCTTTAGATGTCATTTCATGACAATGTCGGGTAAAAGCCCAAGAAAATTGGAAGCAAGGTCTCCAAATTGACTAACAATAGTTTGACGGGGTCGTAAAACCTCAATTCAAACAAACAAATATATGAATCAATGATAATAATAAAATCCTCCACCAGGATTTGAACTCAGGACCCTCTGGTTCAGATGCCAGCCACTAAGGGAGGTTATACAGATCAAATATTTATCTTCAAATTTATATACAAAAATTGGGAAAAGGGAGTAAAAGAAATCTAAAATATTGTTTCTTTACCTATTGTTAAGTTGATTTGACCATAAAGTTGAAAAACATTATCCCAAATAAGAACTTGCAGGTAAATTTCAACCAAATGCCGACAAAGACAACTCCGACGCTGACGCCAACGACGGACGACGAGGTCCCCTGATTTTTGAAAGGCGAGCTAAAATGTTTTAGTTTGAAGATACAGAAAGAGGAGGATGTTCAATATTATGTGAAGGTGACAGCTAATAAATATGGCTTAAATCTTTAATTCCAAGGCTATCTGTTCCATATTAAGAGACAGACTCAAGCCCACGAAGGTTTGTGCCCATTAAGTACCCAATTTATTGACACCAGAGTAAATAGTGGACCGTCACGAGGAAGCCTCACAGATTCATGTTGTGTCCATAGGCAAGAACTCCAAACCTTTGTGAGAAGTCGGCACAGAAGATGAAACCTGGGTACAGTTTTATGAACCAGATAAGTTTTATGAACAAGATAACAAAGAAAATAACAAAGTATTAGTCGGCAAAATTGCCAGTGGCCGCCCATTGCGTGACGAACCAGGACAATCAAACGTGTTATTACGCCATTTTCTTTGTCAGCGATGGAACTGTCGCACGGGTTCCAGTGCTTGGGCACGCAAGTGTGACTGGAACATTTTTTAAAGGAAAAAAGTTATGACCCGTCCACGAACAGGTACCCCTGGTCCTAAGCATTTACACAATAATGCACCAGTTCATCGTTCTGTCGTTGAACTCATCTATTTAGAGGATTATCTGATTACTATCTTATCACAGCCTCCCTACAATGACCCTCGTATTTCTTCAGTTTCTAGACTTTATAAGGCTGATCACGATGGGGTCGTTGTTTGACGGTTCCATTATGTTAACACTCTTCAGCAAGAACTTGGTGGTACTAAGGCCTATGAACTGCAGCCTTTTGCAATAGAGATGACCACATTTGTCCTTCAGCCACCGAAGTTGCGGTATGTGTTACAGAAGGTTAAGACAAGCTTCCAACGTTATATTGGTTACCTAAACTTGATAAAAGATCACACAAAGCACGGTTTATTGCAAATTCAAGCTCTTGTACCACCACTGAACTCTCCAAATTATCACCTTCATGTTTTTCTGCCATTAAAACATGTGATTAAATATTGCGACAAAGTCTTTGAAAGATCAGGGAGAAATATGTTTTAGTCTTTAAAGCTTCTAATGAAGTTTTAAATAAATTGATATCCAGACGTTTTCGTGCTTCAAGTCTGTCTACTTATGATTTTTCCACCCTTTACACTACACGTCCTCATAATCTTATAAACGAAAAACTTAATGATTCAACTGAATGGACATATCATAGGGAAGACTCCCTCTATCTTGCATGTAATGTAAGAAATGCTTTTTTTTCACTTCAGGAGAGCATACAGATTATACTTTATGGTCATGTCAGAAAGTATGTGAAGGTCTCACATTTCTACTTGACAATATTTACATAAGATTTAGTTCTAAGTTTTTTAGGCCAGTTGTGGGTATTCCGATGGGTACACATTGTGCACCCCTTGGGGCTGATTTGTTCTTGTTTTGTTATGAAAGAGACTTCATGATGTGCCTTTCCGCTGAAAACCAATCTGAAATCATTGAAAAATAGAAGTGGAGGCAATGATCAGGAATCGATAAATCAACCAACAGCTCCCATCAGAGACAGCAACGGGTAAGAAACACAAACATGAAACAACAGACCTAATGGAAACATCAATAGCGGAAAGCCAAAAGGACAGTTGCTTTCCCACAAAATTGCCAATAGGCTATCCAAAATAAAATAATATAAGGGACACAAACACCCAAAGACAAACGATAACAAAAATAAACCGCGATAGAAGAAACGCCTTCAAGTTGATGTTGCACTGAAGAGTTAGGAAGCCTTCATACGGACTGAACAAATTATTTGTCTAAATCGCGACGGAAGTAAGGGCGAGGATTGTGGCCACGTAAAATCGATTTAAGCTCTTCCACTGGCCGTTCCGGGCGGTTTTTTCTGTGGCGGTTTATTTATGTTGTTGTTTGTTACTTACTGTGTGTATCACTTGTGTCTTTTTATTTTGGACGGCCATATGGCCATTTTGTGGGAAAGTAACTGTCCTTATGGCCTTCCTTTGTTTAGGTTTCCATTATGGTCTGGTCGCTTAATGTTGGTGTTTCTTTCCCTTTGGTGTCTTTGATGGGTGGAGTAAGTTAATTGTATCGATTCCTGATCTTTGTCTTACTTCTACTTTGGAACGGTCAGCGCAAACGAATTCCACTTGGGGGCTTAAATCGATTTTACGTGGCCACACTCCTCGCCCTTACTTTCGTCGCGATTTAGACAAATAATTTTTTCAGTCCGCATGAAGGCCTCCTAACTCATCAGTGCAACATCTCCGTGAACACAAATAATCAAACAACCACAGAGATGAAACAACGGTGAGCCTTTAGCTCGACATCTAGATATTTAGATGTGTTATTAAAAATTGACTATTACTATTTCCATGGTTTGATCAGTCAAATTACCCCCCCCCCCCCCAAGAACTTCAGTTAAATGAAGCAAATTCTTCTGTTATCGAGGCCTCCTTTTTGGATTTACACCTGTCTATTGCAGATTGATTAGTTTCTCGCAAAATTAATGAGAAACGCGATGGATTTTGAGATTGTAAATTTTCCTTTCTTGGATGGTGGTGTTCCTCTTGCGGCATCCGGCGTTTATATTTCGCAATTAATTACGATTTGCCAGAGTGTCTAGTCATGTAATTGACTTCAATACTCGTAATAAATTGTTAACTACTTAACTTCTTAATCAGTGTTATCGGTATCATATACTACGCAAAGCCTTTTTTCAAAATTTTATAGACGTCATTCCGATTTAATTTCAAAATCCAGTGTTGGACTTAAATCTCTTCTGCAACAAGGTCTATAGGAACCCGAATTTTATGGTGCCTTTGTATATAAGTTCAGACAAATATATAATTGCAATGACTTCAGTACCCAACTTCGTAAAATCATGCTTCGATATTAAAAGATTGGATTCAACATAAATGTTATACGACAGACTGCATGCATGGTAGTTAACCCAATCACGGCTGACAACTTTGCTTCCCTCCTTAATTGCACGCCGGTGGGCCAGGCCTCAGATTCTATGACGGTTCCAGCGTAAAGGCTTACTGAAGATTAGAGAGAATCTAATTTCATGTAATGTTGGTTGGTGCCTGATGTTCTGTCTGTGGTTGGGCCCATCGAAGTCTAACTGTTGGGATTCCTTTGCTCCAGCATTTCAGTGGTTTCTTGCTGTCGAGTCCTCACCGTTGTTTCATCTCTGTGAATGATTGATTTTTGTGCTCACGGAGATGTTGCACTGATGACTAAACAAATTATTTGTCTAAATCGCGACAGAAGTAAGGGCGAGGATTGTGGCCACGTAAATCCATTTAAGCCCCACAGTGGAGTTCATTTCACTGACCGTTCACAGGCGGATCTTCTGTCGTGGTTCATTTTTGTTATGGCTTGTCTTAGAGTGTTTGTATCGCTTATATTAATTTGCTTTCGATAGCCAATTGGCCATTTTGTGGGAAAGTTACTGTCCTTTTGGCTTTCCTCTAGTGATGTTTTCATTTGGGTCTAGCTGTTGCATTTTTGTGTTTCTTTCCTTTGGTGTTTCTGATGGGAGCTGTGGGTTAATTGTATCGATTCCTGATTATTGTTTTTTTCTTTCTCGCCTGTGGATGGAGCAAATAAGTTCCCTGTACAGTTTCTTTTATATCATGTTTTTAAAATAGAATGCGTAAGTTTATTTACGCCAGCCATCCTATGCGGTTAAAATGGTCACTTAATTGTCATTAATAAGCCAAAATATTGAATTAATATATTCTAAATTCGTTATTTTGATCATAAACGTGATAATAGATCATTTTATTTTCAAAAAAGTGTCGTCATTTCATCAGCTTGTGTATAATTTCAACATAATAATTTGTCGATGAGTTGTCTTCAAAAGTGTCGATGAGTTGTCTTCAATTGTGTCGATGAATTGTCTCCAAAACCGTGTCAATGAGTTGTCTTGTTGATGAATTGTCTCCATTCCACCACTCCACTCAGTGCTTGATTAGCACATATATCACCAGGACATACATTTGATATTTGTCTCACAATTGCTCTAACTGCTATTGCCCTAAAATATTGCTTGTAGTAATGCCTTTGAATAAGGGTTTTGTGTTAAGCAAACAAACTGATTGATTTCAAAAAAAGTAAGCAAAGCATTGAATCACACTTTCTTATTGTAAATCACCTTTGTGTGCTGTTGCATGCGATGTATCGTGTACATGTTTACATGTGTATTCAGGTTTCTTAGTCTTCCATTTCATTCTGTGGCGAGAAACGTTTTCATTTTCATGTCGATTTTAACTTCATCGTAACTATTCAACCAACAGTTAATGTTTATCAGTTGTTTCTTCATCTATTAAGGTCGCCATAATTGTTTTCATGCATGACCTTTCATGGGGACACCTGAAGGTTGTTGTGAAAATACATATGGTTTGAGAACATTTCTATACCATGTTTAACCCTATTAACCATTGTTTCATAAGTGTATGTGTTTATGTGAAAATTTCATGTGATGTCTTGATGAAGTTGACGATGGAAGGAGATATTAGTACTGTTTGTGCCGCTAAGTTGGAATAGATTTACCCTGTTTCGGGCCTCACCGATTTTTACTGATGACACTGCCGATTTGGAAGTGTTTATTCTAAATTGATCGTTTGGTGACGTTTTATATGTTGTCTCTGCATATAAGTTTTTAGAAGTCGATTTTATTATTTTGAAAACAAACTGATGAACAACGTCCGAAATCAGGGACTTCCGAAATTCCACGTTTCTTTGTTTATTACCTCCCCATATAACTTTAAATGTAAATTTGTATTGCCTCCCTTTGCTCCCTTCCCTAATTGTATTTCACTTTTTATACAGTCAATGTTTGGTATGTCAAAATGTTGCATATTTTAAAATTATAAACAAACAAATTAACAACCGCCAGAAAAGCACGTTTTATTATCGAAATGCATACACAAGTGAAATAATATTAGGGGAAGGGCCGTAACTAATGTTGGTAGAACTTGTGGCCCAACCCCATATGCTATCATGAAAGGCAATAAAATATGTTTAACTAAAAACAATAATATTAATTATCAAAATACACCTGAATAACATGACTTTTCGAAAATTAATTTACGAGGTATGTCCATTAAGTTCGTGGACACACCTAGAGTACGAATAAATAGTGGATCTTACATGAGTGTTCATGTATTATTGAATTTATTAAACGAGTTGAGGAAAAGGGATAAAATGCGAGGCTTTGCCGAGCATTTTATCCCTTTTCCTCAACGAGTTTAATAAATTCAATAATACATGAGCACGAATGCAAGATTCTATTTATCATATGACATTAAAACGCATTTTATTCACAAGTGTTTACAAAAATATCACTATTCAGCCATTAGTAAACGCGACGTCGTTAAGGACGTCGTACATATAACGTTACGGGACGTATCTAACTAATTTGCATATTTAATCCACTAGTGGATTATCGAAAATAATACATGGCGTTATTACACTCTCAGATGCGACGTCATATGATAAATAGAAGTACACCGTTTGATAAAAATATATTATCATGAATGGCAACATCTTCGTAATTTATGTGTGAAAATGGTACCGCTGTTATTTATTATTTCCGTTTTCTTGTTCTTTTTTCGCATATACCGAGGCAACCCCGGGAAAGTGCCGACGTATTTACGACGCCATGGCGTCCTTCAGGTGTCAGACGTTGGGTTTACGTCTTGTCAGGTGCGAACTGATAATTGGATAGTGTTGACAATTTAACATTTACATATTTTCAAACTCTTCGCATCAACACACTTCTGGTGTCGACTTATCCACTTCTCATACTGTTGTCTGTCCAATTGTCTAACCACCTACTACACGTGAATTTCAATTTCTGTACGCTCGGCATGCCCGTTACCTATGAGTTCCTATTTTATTCGTGGACACACCTCAAAGTCGATCGGCGCGTAGTCGGAAGGATATGGGCTGTGCTCTTATCTTACGAATCCTAGAAGATCTATATCCAACAAGGTTGATTCTGTGCGGTGTGGAGGGGCATTGTCCTGGTGAAGAATAACATGTTCCAGATCAATTTCGGGCCGCTTTCATTTCAACGCTCTGACAAGGTCACGCCACGCCTTAGAACTTCAAAAGACAGATAAGCACAAATTTTCAGCCTTATCTATACCAGTGAAAACTTTTCTAAAACAATAAATAAAATAATAAATATAAGGGAAACTAAGAACAAACTGTTAACCTTTGAATAGTAGCTCGCATCCACCGACTGGCCCTGTGGAACTGCAAGCACCAGCAACATCCCTCGGCGATCCATGAAGAATATGAAAATCACGCGTTGGACTGACTTGGAGACTCTGGTTTTAGTGGAGGGGGCGAAGATATCTAAACTGATGAGTCCCGCTTCGTTTCAGGTTCGAAAAGGTTTATCATTGTTTCATATGTTGTTATAATTCTGTCCAAGAACTGATCCCCTTCAAGGCAATAACGACGCAGAAACTTCGTAGAAGCAGATATTCTGGTCGTTTTTGTTATCTTCTGTTAAAATTTGAGCGATCCACCTTGCACAAACTTTGTTCATTGTCAGTTTTTCTTCAAAATGACATCAATAGTAGTCCTTCCTACACCGAATGTGTCTGGATTTTTCCGAATACGGACTCTACGGTCCTCTTTTTTCGCCGCCTTCACCGGATCGACCGATCCTGTATTGATTACATGTATTCCTGACGGTCAGATATTTCGTCGTCTTCTGTTGAAATCCTGCCATCTTGAAATCGCCTATGCCACTTATACACGAGCGAGCACACACTGCTGTAGCTTTTGACAACATTTTCATTGTATTTACTGGAGAATTGCCCAAAGTAACATATAATTTGACGATCGTCCGTTGTTCCGCGACGTTAAATAAAAAAATAGAAGTTAAGTTCGCAACTTTGGACTGAGTCAACTTTTGCTCACTAAGAAAGTCTGCGCATAGAATTCGAACGGTTGTGACGTTGACGTTTGAAATTTCCGGACATGACGTCACCGTCATACAGGTTTGCGGCTTAAAATTGCAATAACATTGAATGACTTTACGCCAAATTATAAATCCCCTAAGACAGTTTGAAATGGAATTCAAGTGATTTTTCGGACTTCCCCGGGTGCCGAACCCCTTAACTTAAAAACCTAACCAAATTTACATGCGGGTCTCAACGTAAGAATTTCAGTTTTTCACAGATAACACATAATATAATAAGAAAAATAACACCATCACTTAAACATGTGATGGTGCACCCGTTTTCTCTAAGATAGATCTGTCCACGATCTCGTATGTATATCGAGATGCTCAATATCGTGAAAACAGGTTCTTGTATCGTTATGAAAAAGACTTCATGTTGTCGCTTTCCATTGATAACCAATCTGTAATTATTGAAGCTTTTAGCTCTACCTCTAGATATTTAGATGATTTATAAATATTGACAATACTTACTTTGATGGTTTGATTGGTGTCTTTTATGGGTGGAGTAAGTTAATTGTATCAATTCCTGATCTTTGTTTTACTTCTACTTTGATCAGTCAGATTTATCCCCTAGAACTTCAGTTAAACAAGGCAAATTTCTCTGATACCGAGGCCCCCTTTTTGGATTTACATTTATCTATTGTAGATGGATTTGTTTCTTGCAAAATTTATGATAAACGTGATGATTTTGATTTCGAGATTGAAATTTTCCTTTTTTGGACGGTGATGTTCCTCGTGCGACGTCGTACGGGGTTTATATTTCGCAGTTAATTCGATTCGCTAGAGTGTCTAATCATGTATTCGACTTCAACACTCGTTATAAATTATTAACCGCTAAACTTCTTAATCAGGGTTATCGGTATCATAAACTACGATTCTGATTCGGTTTCAAAATTCAATGTTGGACTTAAACACTTATGCAACAAGGCCTATCGGAACTCGAATTCTATGGTGACTTAGTATATAAATTTAGAAAAATACACGCCTGTAATGACTTAAGTACCCAATTTCGTAAAATCATTCGTCGATATATAAAGATTGGGTACAACATAAATGTTATAAAAGAGACTGCATGCATGGTGGTTAACCCAATCACGGTTGACAACTTTGCTTCCCTCTTTGATTGCACACCGGTGGGTCGGGCCTAAGATTATATGACGGTTCCAGCGTACAAAACATAAATGGAATTTGATTTTAGTATTCTTTTTGTTGATTGGCGCCTGATGCTCCGTCTTTGGTCGGGCCCCTCGGAGTCTAACTGTTGGTTTTCTTTTGTTCCAGCAATTCTGTTGTTGTATGCTGTCGAGTCCTCAACCTTGTTTCATCTCTGTAGTTTTTTTATTTGTATGTTCTCGGAGATGTTACACTGATGAGTTAGGAAGTCTTCATGCGGACTAAACAAAATTAATGTATACCGCGATAGAGGTAAGGGCGAGGATTATGGCCATTTAAAATCGATTTAAGCCCCCCCCCCCCTTCTACCTCTAGATATTTAGATGATTTATAAATATTGACAATACTTACTTTGATGGTTTGATTGGTGTATTTTATGGGTGGAGTAAGTTAATTGTATCAATTCCTGATCTTTGTTTTACTTCTTCTTTGATCAGTCAGATTTATCCCCTAGAACTTCAGTTAAACAAGGCAAATTTCTCTGATATCGAGGCCCCCTTTTTGGATTTACATTTATCTATTGTAGATGGATTTGTTTCTTGCAAAATTTATGATAAACGTGATGATTTTGATTTCGAGATTGAAATTTCCTTTTTTGGACGGTGATGTTCCTCGTGCGACGTCGTACGGGGTTTATATTTCGCAGTTAATTCGATTCGCTAGAGTGTCTAATCATGTATTCGACTTCAACACTCGTTATAAATTATTAACCGCTAAACTTCTTAATCAGGGTTATCGGTATCATAAACTACGATTCTGATTCGGTTTCAAAATTCCATGTTGGACTTAAACACTTATGCAACAAGGCCTATCGGAACTCGAATTCTATGGTGACTTAGTATATAAATTTAGAAAAATACACGCCTGTAATGACTTAAGTACCCAATTTCGTAAAATCATTCGTCGATATATAAAGATTGGGTACAACATAAATGTTATAAAAGAGACTGCATGCATGGTGGTTAACCCAATCACGGTTGACAACTTTGCTTCCCTCTTTGATTGCACACCGGTGGGTCGGGCCTAAGATTATATGACGGTTCCAGCGTACAAAACATAAATGGAATTTTATTTTAGTATTCTTTTTGTTGATTGGCGCCTGATGCTCCGTCTTTGGTCGGGCCCCTCGGAGTCTAACTGTTGGTTTTCTTTTGCTCCAGCAATTCTGTTGTTGTATGCTGTCGAGTCCTCAACCTTGTTTCATCTCTGTAGTTTTTTTTATTTGTATGTTCTCGGAGATGTTACACTGATGAGTTAGGAAGTCTTCATGCGGACTAAACAAAATTAATGTATACCGCGATAGAGGTAAGGGCGAGGATTATGGCCATTTGAAATCGATTTAAGCCCCCCCCACCCCCCCCCCCCCCCCCCCAGTGGAATTATTTCCAATGACCGTTCCAAGGCGGTTCTTCTGGGGCGGTTTATTATGTTGTTGGTTGTTACTTACTGTTTGTATCACTTGTGTCTTTTTATTTTGGATGGCCATTTGGCCATTTTGTGGGAAAGTAACTGTCCTTATGGCCTTCCTTTGTTTAGGTTTCCATTATGGTCTAGTCGCTTCATGTTTGTGTTTCTTTCCCTTTGGTGTCTTTGATGGGCGGAGTAAGTTAATTGCAGTCGATTCCTGATCTTTGTTTACTTCTACTCTACAAGCTTCAGACAGATACAAGTACTGTTGTCGGAAGATAATATGAATGTGACGTTAGTGAATATTTTTGTTAATGAGCATTATCAACTGTTGTCAAAATGTAACGACGCTTCGGTAATGAGTATTATAACGGTATAGTATGTCTTGCCAGCCAATGATGGGTATGTTAATGATAACGGGGCAACTTTTCAAACCTACCTGTGGTGGTATACTCTTTTACGTCACTGCCTTCTTATCCTCCGACAACAGTATAAGATCAGAAAAACAAAAATATAACACCGTTATATTTAACATTTTATGAACATTTATTAATATAATGTATTTCATACAACATGTGTTTCAAAACGTAGACATCGGTGTTCGTATTTCTTTCAAATCCCACATCATTCAAGACACAGCCCAGTGGGCCCACTATAACATATAATAAAACATGCTATACTTTTCTTGCTTTATTTTTATAGCATCAAAAGGTTTTTGTTCCTTCATACCCAATAACGATGTCGGACTCTTATTTAGTTCACCCTGCGCTGCACTATTGTCACACCGCGTTCACTAGGAATCATAGATACAAATCACATACGATACATGTATAAGCAAAGGACTCAACACATGTTGCATATATAGAGGATATTTACTTTTTTTGAGATGAATACCAAAAATATTTCATCGAGTGTGTTGAAAATATCAGAATTTTTACGAGTGCGAAGCACGAGTGAAAATTCTGATGTTTTCAACACACGAGGTGAAATATTTTTGATATTTATCGAAAAAAAGTAAATTTTCTTTTTATTTTATACTATTTTAGGACACTAACTGTAATTGATCTTACGTTACAATTTTTACTTGGCTATGACGTCATAACTGTCAGTTTCAAAACATAAACATATCGCCATTTTGAATACAGCATTTTACAGTACCAGTGCTTTTCAAGGTATTTTACAGAATTTTTTTAAACACAGAGTAAATAACATATATGAATTTAGGCGAGAAATGTAGTCCGGGCTGCTTCTGTGAAATAACACTGTCATGTTTTTTTTCACGCTGTAAAAATTGTGAAAATATCACATTTACTTGTTTCAGATATGCATTGATTTCACTTTTATGTATCAAATAAATGCTTTTAATTAAATTTCACTTTATCTCGTGGTATGTATTTCACATTATTTTCACGGCGCACTATTCATAACGATAACACACCCGTGCGACATAGTGCATTTTTTGCACGTCTCCAAAATGGCATCTTTCCGGATGAAAATCCACGAAATTTTTGTATTTGTACTGCAAACATAGGTCGTGTTCTAACGAGTAGCCACAACCTATGTCTTGGAGTAAAAATAAGAAAAATAATGTTTAACCCCGAAAACCCCAGTTTTCTCTATACAAAGTGGGGTGTAAAGGGGTGTTCGTTTCACAGACTTGTGTACGTGATGTAAAGCTCGTATGGTTATTATTTATTCTGTCCCTTGCACCGCATAGCGTATGGTAATCTGGCTATCCGGTAAATGGAAAGAAATACACATACAGTTATGAATTAATTGAAATGACAAATCGTTGTGTACAAGAATTTGTGTTTGACTGATTTTGATTTGATACGTTCCCAGCGGTCTGCATGCGGCTTCAAAACGCCAATATCGAATACAAACATATGAACGATTCTTATAAACACACAGTAGCTTGTTTGTTGTTGTTGTTTTTAGTTTAACGGCCCGGTCAACACTAGTTTAGGCCATATCGAGCCGGTAAGTTTACCTATACACACTTTTCCTGGACAGGCTTATACGTGAGCTGTTAACCATTACAGTGCATATTCTTTCGAAAGAGCATGGCTGTAGATAAGTTTTCATGATCAATTGCCAAGACAGAATGTTGCCACCCCAGCAGGTACAGTAGTTTGTTTCAAGTAAGTAACGATATCAACTTGTTTTATTACAGTGCCATATCTAACAGAATGCGAAGCAAATAATCAAGACGACAATGTTAAGGAGACAACTCCGGCTGATCGAATCAAACATGCACAATCCATGGCAAGCATAACAGCTTCGGGAAACATGATGTTCACTTTTATTGACGGTAATATTTTATTTTAGTTAGCTCACATGTGAGAGACGCCAAGTTCTGCAACGGATGGTCTGGTGGTTCATTTCCGGGTTCTACGGTTTTCGCCAACCCCTGATTATCGATTTGCTCGAAATAAGTGAAATCATCTTGAAAGGGTCGTAAACAATAGCAATATGGTTATCACTTACGAAATTTTCACTAACGGTTTATATAGTATAAAGACTCTACATTAGAATTAGACTGGCTACAATCTGAAACCTTGATATGCAGGATAAATTACAGTAATTTCGTTGTCAGTGAAATTGTTTTCCTTTATAAAAAATCTATCTCCCACTGGCATTTGTTTTTTCTTAAAACCAAGCCACCAGAATTAAACTAGCTACAAGAATATGCATTAGACTTGCAAAAAGACGTATGATTAAAACTTGAAAAAAATCTGTTTAAAAGACTAGGGCTAGTCTATTTTAGAAGAGGTATAAAGGCTATAAAGGACAGTTTTTTTGGGAGACCCAAAGTTACTAACTACAGAACCTTCCCGCCTGCCGCTGTCCACGTGACTATCGCTGACCCTGCACAAAATCCAGTTAACGGTTATTTATAACATCGCTAGTTTTCTCCCATAGCGTTCTGAAGCAGTTTTGATTACCTTAATATATGGACTGGTTTGATGTACTTGGTCATATGCAAATAATGCACTGCGACCCAGCACGCGGCGTCATTTCAGGGTTGACAGTTTTTGATGAAGGTTAAGGAATATAAGAATCGTATAGGGGTGTGAGGGGTTGATTGAAAAATCCGTCCCTAGGGTCACTGTCCGGCATCAAGAGGCTTGCCGAGTGATGCCGGATAGTGATCCCGAGGGACGGATTTTTCTATTCACCCCTCACACCCATAAAGGATTATTTTTCTTGCATACCTTCCATTTCTAAGAGAGAATTTGTAATGCTGCAGTCACTCCGGTTACCAACGTCCGCCATGTTGTGATGACACTTCAGGAATGTTTAGTGACGTCACGTAATGTGCATGACGTCAACCTTAACTACAGCGCATACTGGGTCGTATTCAACCAGTGTATTTATCAAACACGCTAGAATATTCGATTTTGGGTAAGAACACCAGGGTCAGAACATAAATTTCTATCCCAGGGTAAAATCACGGATTTCATTGTCTGGTGTGCAAGAATTAAAGGTATAAACGAAACGATCTAAGTTCCATTTCAAAATCAAAACAAGAAGTGGGGACAATGATCTCCCAAACGGGCGGACTATGTGTGTGAGATAGTAGGCCTTTTTATGAAGTGGAGGAGGCGGGGCATGGCCCCGACGGACACCCGGTTGAAATCGCCGAATGCATCTTATCGTAAGGAACGCGAGTATATGTGATTCAGGGATGGAGATCTGAACAGTTACAGAGATATAAGACTAATGAAGTGAAGGGGGTAGTGCATTGCCATGTTGGGCCCTAATATAAGAATCTTATATGGATGTGAGGTGTGGATGGAAAAATCCCGCCCGAGGGTCACTGTCCGGCATCACGAGGCTTGCCGAGTGATGCCGGACAGTGATCCCGAGGGACGGATTTTTCTATCCGCCCCTCACACCCATATAGGATTGTTTTTCTTGTATACCTTCCATTTCTTAGCGCGGAGTTTTTTTATGCTGCAGTCACTTCGGTTACCGACGTCCGCCAACTACGGCGCATACAGGGTCGTAATCAACCAGTGCATTTACTCGTATTAAACACGCGATTATATTCAAGTTTGGGTCGGAACACCAGGGTCAGAACATAAATTTCTATCCCAGGGTAAAATCACAGATTTCCTTGCCTGGTGTGCAAGAAAAATATTGTCACCGAATGCGTCTTCTCATAAATACAAAACGTATGATATGTAGTTTAGGGGTGGGATCTGAACTTTGTGAGATGAAGTTGCGGAATATCATGGGATGGCCCAGGCGGACCAAAGGGGCCCCCAGGTTGATGTGACCGAATGCATCTTATCATAGGAAACATAATATATACATGGTTATTTATTATTATTATTATTTTTGTGTGTGTGTTTTGTTGTTCTTTTTTAGATATTATGCCTTTTATGAAGTGGGGGTGAGGGGTATTGTTGGGGTCACTGAACGCGTCTTATCATAAGGAACAAAACTTATATTGGTTGAAAGGTGAGAATCGGAACGGATTCTGAGATATGATGCCCTTTATGAAGCATATGTGTTGGGGTGGGGTGGGGAGGGGAGGGGCAAATTTCGGCGCGCACCGGGGGACAGTTCCGGAGGACAGTTTGAAACCCTAGTCCGTCCAGTGTTTACTGAGACCTTGTCTTGACAGAATTTGGGCGACAAGGAAAAGCATGATGACGATAAGAAGAAGAAGAAACGCAGCAAAACCCAATAAGTCTGTATTGCGTTGACATTTGTTAGACGGTTTGGTAATACAAACAAAATATTTCTTCCATAAGTATATTGCACGAACAAAATTTGAATGTCGTTTGCCAATATATTTGTCTCTCTGATTGTGAAATGTAAGGAGAGTGAGAGTGAGTGATTCAGTTTTACGTCCCACCAACAGCTAAGGTCATACGGAGACGGGACCTCGGTTTAAAGACTCATCCGAAAGTCTGGAGAAGCCCGGGATCGAACCTGCGATCCCTGGTTTACAAGGCGAGTAGCGTAACCACTCGACCACGGAGGCTTCTATGTGAAATGTAAGGAGAAAAAAAGTTTCAAATCAATAAGCAATGGCATTTAATCATAACTTAGTGTAACTCAAACTTCATGTTTTTACCTGATTTTAAGTATGATTTGAGCCAGCGCATGACAAAACCTGCAATAAGACATGTGCGCCCAACGAAGACTCAGATCAGGCTGCGCATCCGCGCAGTCTGATCAGAGTCTTCGTTGTGCGCTCTAAGGATGGCAATGGGCCAAAGCAAGAGAAGCCTCTGGTTAGACTATATCTGATCTGAGTCTTCGATGGGCGAACATGTCTTATTGTAGGTTTTGTCGTGTGCTGGCTCATTTGGTATAGCTGATTTATCCAGATTGTTTTTGTATGTTGGAAGTTTTTCTTTCCAACTTTGTACAGTCTGCATATATTAACTTCATAATGTTTGTGATATTACCTTCCAGAACTTTTCGCTTAACCCTTATTCCGCTGAATAAATTAAATAAGCCACTCCCCTTGACGATTATCAACCAATCAAATTACTTGATATAATATATTTGCTCAATTCACAAACTGTATGACAATCAGTGTAGATCCAGATCAGAGAAGCCATCAGATCTGGATCTGCACTGTTTGCAAAGATAGGGGTCGTCCTGAACAGCGGATTAAGGGTTAACCCTCGTTATATGTATTTTTAGGAAAAGCGTCTGATAATCCTACCAGTCCCTCGGCAGTAATGGGTATGTAACATGTATTGCATCAACCATTTCCATTAACTTTATTTAACCCATATATGACAATGACATATTCGATCTTATGAGTTTGGAGAGGTCCTTGTCCAATTATAGGGTTGCCAGGGTTGTCTTGGTAGCGTTACATTTTGCTAAATATGTATGTACTTTCAGAAAACAGCGTTTTGTGGCGTCCGATCTTGGACTGCACTGTTTGCCAATGTCCCTAAATGGGCCACTAGGCATATACGGGTTAATTTTCATATTCATTTTGTTGCCTAAACATACATGTATGTCTGACCTTTTCATCAGATAAAGCCGTATCTTATTCTGTAACTTTTGTATATTTAATTTTGTCAACGCACCAAAAACCAACACGTCTGCTCATCACGAACACACGTCTATATAATTCTGACCCCCTCGAATCCCACTTTTATATAGTAAAACTGGGGTTTACAGGGGTAAACCTTATTTTGCTTATTTTTGCTCTGAAATATAGATTGTGGGTACTCGTTAGAACCGCCTCGATGAGGCGGTTCTAATGAGTACCCACAATCTATATTGTAAGCAGAAATAAGAAAACTATCGCAATTATTAATCTTAAAATTTCGAATTTTTTCGGCGGTAAAGTTTACAATGCATTTGTATAGGCCTGTTTTCGTAATGTACTTTCGCCATGTCACTTTTGTGAGATAAGCATAAACTTGGAAAGATTGTCAGAGAGACACGAAAGAACTAGCTATGTGATACGTATGTACCCCATTACGTTTGTATATTAACCCCTGGCGTATGTTTCGTTATGCATAAAATGACGATCACGTAATCTAGATATAAATCTCGATACAATTTCAGTCGTCAGTCCGAAAATTACGAGGGCTGACTGATATGTTGTGAGCCTCGTGTTTAAGAAGGTGTGCAGGGATGTTCTTTTTAAGTACTACTTTTTCCTGAATATATAGGGCCATGTACCCAAGGACTGTCTCATTTAGGCAGTTTATATCGACGAGGCAGCGCTCCAAAGTAAACAAGACAAACAGCTTTTGCAAAATGGACAAAATCGATGAAAGATCAGTGATTCAATATTTGCACGGGAAAAAAAAGGTTTAACACCTTAGGGTATCCAAAATGATACAGTAGCAACATAAGGGAAAGATGCCCCTTCATATGCAACAGTGAAATGGTGGATTGCGGAGTTTAAGCGCGGCAGACAGAGCCTTGAAGATGACCGCCGTCCTGGAAGGCATGTGAATATTGCATTCCCAGAAATGGCCAATAAAAGCCATGATATTGTTATGACTGACAGATGAGTCACGGAAAGATACATAGCCAGTGCTGTTGGCATTCCACAGGAAAGAGTACATTCCATTCTTACAGGGGATCTTGCAATGGGCAAGTTTTCGACCCGAAGGGTACTTAAACTTCTGACAGTTGATCAGAAGCACATCAGGTGCACATTATCGCGTGCTAATCTTAAATTTTTAAGGCAGATCCTGTCATTTTTGTTCAGAGATTTGTCACTATGGATGAAACATCGATCCCATTTTATCCAAGAGACCAAACAACAATCGAAAGCTGACTCAACCCCGCCAAAGTAGGCAAAGAAAGTCTCCCTGCCCTACATCATAGTGTAGTTTATATTTTCTTGTATTTTGGGATCATTGATTCCATTGTGGAATTTTGAAAATATTTTAGGGTCACTGACGAGGCCTAATTGGCCGAAACTATTTCGTATGCCACAGAAAAACATGCACACTCCATATTTTTCAGTTCTTTGGTGTATTCCTTGCTTCCAAAGGAAAGCGCTTATATAGAATATATTTAACGTCACTACAACTGGTGTCTGGGAATGTGTGGCGGTCGTAAAAAGGCTCTCTGCCATACATCATAGTGTAGTTTATATTTTTGTTCTTAGGGGTCATTAATTCCATTGTGGACTTTCTAATATATTTGAGGGTCACTGATGAGGCCTTATTGGCCGAAACTAGCTAGTCTGGCCCAGAAAACATGCACACTCCATATTTTTCATTTCTGTAGTGAAGTCCTTGCTTCCAAAGGATAACTCTTTAATAGAACATATTTTCCATCAGCTGGGAAGGTTATGAACTCGGTTTTCAGAGTTGCAGATGGTATTGTGATGACAGATTATCTCCAAAAGGGACAAACAATCACTGGTACATACTATGCTTCACTTCTGACGCAGTTATGGGAAAATATTATGCGCCGCGGAAAGCTCACTAAAGATCTGTTGTTCCATTAGGACAATGCTCCTGTTCACAAGTCTGTCATTGCTATGGATGCCATTCACGATTCTGACTTTGCATTTCTATTCACCTGATTTCGTTCCATCAGACATTCATCTGTTTCTAAAACTGACAAACGGCTATTTCAAGCACTTAATGTCAGTCCGATGATGACGCCATATACGCAGTGGATGACTTTCGGAACAGCCAAGAAAAGGAGTTATGAAAGTGGCACTGAGGCCCTTAAATACTGCTGGCAAAAGTGTATAGATACTGAAGGGGTTCATATTAAAAATAATACAATATGTCCGACAAAATTCAAAGCTTTCAGTATTAGGCTCACAACGTATCAATCAGCCCTCGTACTGTCGGAAACCCAGTCTGATGCGCTTGCAGAATCGTTATTGACTGTCCTTGAAAATGTCAGTGAAGTGTAAAGTTTGTTTTCACACTGCTGCTAATATAACCTCTTTCAGCTGTGACCACTTCGCCACAGAACAATGACACTGATAAACTTCAAGGTAAGGTCAGTTCAAACTATACATGTAGCTATGGAACCAAGGCCAAAGTGAGCCTGCATGCGACAAGACAAACAGTTATCCACTAAATGAAAATAAACAGAGGATATTTGATTTTTTCAATATAAGATCGAATTTTCATTTCATCGATTGAACACCAAAACCAGTACTAATTTTTTTCCAACTTCTAAAGAACTTAAACTAGTAAGAAAAGGTCACCCAGGAAAGGCCACAATCAAAGATCGTGGCCATGTCAAGTCACCTAAAGAAAGTAACCGACATGGAGGCCCACATAAAACATCAGACAAAACATGAACCAACTGCACAATAAGCCAGTGCAAATGAACGACAGCATTGGAACGGTCAGTAGTAAAACTACTGAGGTTAAAGGGTTGAGGTTTATGTGTGTGTGCGGGGGGGGAGGGGGGGGGGGCTTCAGTTCCGGAGTTCATATTCGTTAAGCTCTTGCTATCAGTTCCAGTGCAGTATCAAATATAATAACAATAATAATTTACCAGATATCGGCGTGCATTGTTTTGGTTTATCCTTCATCTATTTAAGCAGCTGATCGAATAATATAATGCTCTCCCGGCACGTTGGTATTCATAGTGAACGTTTTACATTACCAGAATAAAATCTAATGTATACCTATAGAAAACAAAGTAGTTCATTCTTCCAAGAGCGCATCGATTTACATGATTTTCAGAGACGTTAAGTGACGTCAGTTTAAATCACAGTTCTCTTCACAGACATTGGTGACGTCAACGCTGTTCCGCTCTTTGTAGGAAAACAGCGTGTAAATGTTTGTCAGCTTTAAAAGGTTGTCCTTTAAGCATTTTTTCGCCTAGTGATGAGGGGCAATGAATGAAAATATAAAAAGTAAACTTATTTTTTCTGTTTTTCATGAAATTATGAACGACAGCGGGTCGCCAGCAGAGTTTACTTTGCACGCTACCCACTCCGTTCATACTTTCATGAACAGCAGAAAAATAAAATTCATTTCTTAAATTAATAGAATGGGCCAGGAAACGTTTCATGAATTCAAACTTGCACTTATTAAATACTGCTTAATCCGATCCTCAGGGATGGCATTTACAATCGATTTAAGCCCCCCCAACCCGAAATATCTTTCACTGCCCGTTCCAAGGCAGTTCTTATATCGCGGTTTATTTTTGTTGTGTGCCTCGTATATTTTTGTTTTTGATAGCCAATTGGCGATTTTGTTGGAAAATAATTGTTCCTTTTTTGGCTTTCCGCTAGTGATATTTCCATTATTCCATTAAGGCCTAGTTAATTCATGTTCATGTTTCTTTCGATGGGGGCTGTGAGTTAATTATATCGATTCGTGATCATTGCCTTCACCTCTATTAGCATAAACTATTTAAGTGAAACTGATCATACTTTCTGATTCTGTTTTGAGAAATGTTAAACATTTTACTTAGGTAATAATATATTTTTTTATCCAGCAAAGAGCAGTGTGCAGATGAAAAAGCTATACAGAAGAAAGGATATAACAGACCGCTTAGTATTTACAAAAGCCCTCAACGTCTTGACCAAAGAAGAAGCTAGCAGAGTGGTTCTTCTACTTGGGTATGCAGGAGACGGTAAAACCATAACAGGGATGTATCTGATGAAAAAAGCGTCAGATTTCAAATATACGTACGTAATTCGCAGCGTAAAAGAATGGGGGAAAATTAAAATTAAAGAAAAACCGCACCCGAACACGATTGTGTTTCTTGATAATTTCCTTGGTATTGCAAAACTTAGTTCAAAGCAGCTTGAAGAATGGGAACCTGTTTTTGATGAAATCTACAGCGCCTGTACAGATGGAAATGTGTCCATTGTCATCGCTATGCACAAAAAGGTATTTGACTATTATACGACGCATCACAGACGACATAGCCTGTTTGACAGCCAGTTTATTATGGACATGAGCAAAGACTACAAACTAAGTGGGAATGAAAAAGTAAGCATGATCAAAAATCACCTGAAAGCATTCAAAGGTGCTTCGGAAGTTCATATTTGCGAAAACAAGACAGAAGATAATACCAGTACCTTCATTGGCAACGGAGTGCTACATATTTGGAATGGGACTATTGAGCGTATTGCAGGTTTAAATTATCCAATAGGATTTCCAAAAGCTGTCGAAAGATTCACTTCGATTATTGAAAATATTATGGAAGGAGAAGATAATTTTTTGAAACCTACAGATGAAGTAGTTAAGGCAATAGATGAAACTCGCCGATCAAAGGATCCATCTGATAGACAGATTCACTTTGCCATCGGTATGCTGCTTCTGTCTAGAGGAACTTTGCGGCTCGATGACGGGGATTTCTATAGCAATCTTAAAAGAGAATTCACTATCAGTAACCGAAAACGAACAAACAGATCCTGTCCAAATACCTCTCTAAAAGAGGCACTGTACAAAAGGCTGCCAGGAGACATAGACCCATATGTTTATCTTACACAAGGGTTAGGAGAAATGCTCGGGGATTATGTAGAGAAAAACGACGAAACATTCCGTTTTCACTGCATCTCCATTCACTATTCGGCTGCTCTGGCCTATGGCAAAGGCTATCCGAATGACATCATAGACCTGATGCCATTTGATTTTATTCAGAAGTACGTCGGTCCGTCAAGGATGTTTGCAGATTTAAGTTTGCATCTTGAGCTAAATTCTTACACGCACGAAAGTTTGGCAAAGCGCCTTATGAAGGCAGTTGAAGAAAAGCATATTCAAATTGCTATGGACCATGTGGCCTGGGGTGAAAAAGCATTTGTCACGGCTTTCCTTCAGTACGTAGGCAAAGAAGCGAAACTGACGATACTGTTCCAGACACTAGACGAACACAATCATACGGTTCTTTATTATGGTATGCAAAAAGCGTACCAGAAAAGTCCAGACGTCAATAATTTTACGGAACAGGTGCTGAAAACTGGACTTTGGGAGAAGCACATGAAGAAAAAGCCCCAACTTAAAGAGAAGCAGGAGAAGGAATGTCTAAAACTCGCAGTGAACAGTGGAAAACTTTCAACTGCTAAACTATTGATTGAGCGCACGAAGTGTCTTGACGACGACTGCTTTGATTCCGTTATTCAAACTGGTTCAACAGACCTACTCTGTAGGGTGTATAAGTATCCTACCTGCAGAATTGACATATGCAAAGCACTCATTAAAACATGCCAGTATCATTATCAGTCGGACCCAGCGACAGCAATTAAATTTGCCAAGACTCTTTTGACGAAAGAAAAAGACTTGATTATTAAATGTCACTTAAGGAATGCGCTAAGGGAGGCAGTTGAGACGGGAGATACATGTCTGTTTGACATGCTCAAAACTCTAGGAGCTGACACAAACTTGAAGTTCCGCGAAGGGAATTTGTTGCATTTGGCATGCATGAAAGGACACAAAAATTGTGTGAAACGCCTGTTGGAAAGTGACATAGACACAACTTTGGCAGCTTCAAATGGGATGCCAGCCTTGCACATTGCAATTGAGAACAGACATTATGAAATTGCTAGCATGCTTTTCAAAAGAAACAAACAGTTGCTTATGATCCGCGACAAGAGTAACAGACAGCCACTACACCTTGCTGTGAGTAGCACTGATGTTAATCAAGAATTTGTAGACGAAATGATAGACTATCAAGCAGATGTTGGAGCAAAAGCCAACGATGGTAAAACGCCCCTACATCTTGCAATTGCTGTGCGTAATTTGCCAATTGTGAAGGTGCTGACGACAAGGGGTGCTCCTGTGACAGTAAAGGATTCTGAAGGACAGTCACCAATTATTCTGGCTTACAAAGAAAATCTGTATTACGAAATTGAAGCTATATTCAGAGAAAATGGAAAAGTAGATTTTTACGAAGTGGATCTGCTCTTCAAAGCACTAGAAATGCAAGAGAAATCTATGGTTAAATGCATGCTTCAGCAGATGAACGTAAATGTGAAAAACAGCAAAGGAAATACCCTGCTCCATGTTGCTATTGACCTCAGCCTCAGCTCAATGGTACAACTGCTTTTACAGCAAGAAGAAATAGATTTGGAACTTTCAAGTAACGGATTGCTTCCCATTCACAAAGCAGTTCTGCAAGGCGATACTGATATATTTAAGCTTTTGGTATCCAGAGCTAACACGATGTCGGTAAATCAACGCACGGGAGATACAATTCTTCATATGGCTGCCAAGCATGATCTTTATGATATTGTTGACTATATCCTACGACAACAGCCCGAGCTTGTAAACAAACGGAACAAGAAAGGAGAAACACCAATATTTCAAGCTGTTGAAAGTGGGCATGAACATATTGTGGAATTGCTTATTTGCCATTTTGAGCAGGGCAGAGATGATGGAGTTAGCGAACTTCTGTCCCTTGAAAGGCTAGCGTCACGAAAACGTAATATTGCAGAAAGCCGTAACGACGCCCACCACTCCAAGGCATTTAACACAATCTATGGATGCTTACAAAAGAAAAGACAGAGCCAGTAAATTTGTTTTAGCGGAGCGTCATTAAGGTATGACCATGTGAAAGTTGCAGTCACTGTAAATCTATCGATTCTTTGTCCGTTATGAAGCCAAAGAAGAATTCACTTTGTCACACGGATGTTCTATTTCAACCCATATACTGCCGAATAAATGAATTTAGCCAAACTCCTTTATGTCTATCAACCAATTGAATTAATTGATATAATGTATTCGTTTATTTCACAAACTGCATGTCAGCGCAGATCCACGCTGTTTGTAAAGGTAGGGGTTGTCGTGCTCAGTGGGATAATGATGTACAATGAATATGTTTATAGTGCCCGTCGTACATATGTACTGCAATGTTTACGTATTGACCTTTTGCTTAGCTCTCTTCCTTTCCGCCTCTCTTAAATCGAATGCTCAAAGGGTGAGCTTAAAGTATCCCAATGGTCCGTTGTCCGTCGTCGTTGTCGGCTGTCGTTGGTCCACAATTTCAAACATCTCCCCAGAAATTACTGGGTCAATTGAAAAATAGAAGTGAAGGCACTGATCAGGAATCGGTACAATTAACCTACAGCTCCCATCAGAGACACCAAAGGGAAAGAAACACAAACATGACACAACAAGCCCTAAAGGAAACACCAACAGCGGAAAGCCAAAATGACAGTTACTTTCCCACAAACTGGCCAACTAGCTATCCAAAACAAAATATGTCCGTCAGCATTTCAAAGGACTTCACCTCTAAAACGCTTGGCCAAATTCTATTAAATTTAATGGGCAGCTTCCAGTGAAGTAGTAACTAAAATGCATTCGGATGGTCCAGTTCAAATGACCAATATGGCTGTCACACCCATTTGTGATAGAAAACTGACGAGATCTTTGGCCGATTGCCCAGACCTTGACATATAGCATCGAGTGACTGGTTAGTACGAAATGACTTCAAATGATGACCTCAGGTTGACCTTGACATGTTTTACGTCAACTATGGTCCCTTAGACTGTTAAATGGGAAAATGTTAAACAATGCATGTTTCAAAAAGAATTTTAGTTTAAAATATGAATGCAGGTATTATGTCTCAGGTGAGCGATCGTTGCCATTGGGCTACTTGTTCTAAATATAGACGTGTATATACTATACTTCTAGCATTAATTACCATCAGAGCCAGCGCATGAAAAAAACTACAATAAGACATGTGCGCCCAACGAAGACTCAGATTAGCCTGCACATCCGCACAGTCTGATCATAGTCTTCTTTGTGCTCTCTAATGATAGCTAAGGGCCCAATGTTCCTTCATGCATAAAGAAAAGTCTCTGGGTAGAGTATATGTCTGAGTCTTCGATGGGCGCACATGTCTTATAGTAGGTTTTGACGTGCGCTGGCTCATTGTATATTGTACGATGGTACCACAAGACTTTATTTTTGGTAATTATGTACGAAATTTATTAAACCTGAAACTTACACTTCGTACACTCACTGCCCGCCAGTAAGTAACCAACTTTGGACTGATCAAACGTTTTGAACAGTTCCAAAAGCGTTCTTAATATAGGAATGGTATTGTACTTATGCAAACAGTCGAGATCGTAATGAGACGGCTTGTCTTCCTTTGTTTAGGTTTCCATTATGGTCTGGTCGCTTAATGTTTGTATTTCTTTCCCTTTGGTGTCTTTGATGGTCGGAGTAAGTTAATTATATCAATTCCTGATCTTTGTTTTACTTCTACTTTGTCTCATCACGATCTGCGCTGTTTGCCGTTGTTTAAGTGACACATGTTAAATACGTATTTTAAATCATGGCTACAGTCCAAATTCACAGACAGAGGGGTCAACGTCAGATAGTCTGGGGTGAGAGAGTTACACCAGTATTCATTGCTGTCGTTTTTTTTTTTGTTAAGTTTCATATTCTCAAACAAGGGTTCGAGTTCACAACCTTTCCCCTAACTAAAAAGAAACTGAATAAACCTTCAAAGAAGGCAAAACAATTTTAACGTAAAACATCTAAAAATCGGACTCCTCGAAGACTTGTTGTAATTCTACTAAAATATTAATAAATTACTGTTACGATCCAGTAATGACTCCAAAAGGTGCAGACAGAATGGTAAACTGTGAATACCCTGATCAGACTGCAGCCTCAAATACTTAGGATCATTACGATAGATATTATATTGTGTCTCCATTATTAATACACTGAAAGAAAACAGAAACTATACACTTTTAAGTCGTCTCTGCTGACATAACACATCGAGAATTCAGTTAAAAATTACTGATTAAGTATTTGGCTACCCATAGACATAAATCCTGTAACAGTGTAAAGAAAATCTAGTGTTCAAATTAAAAGTTTGGGGGGGAAATGTAAAAAAGTGTATTACTATGAGTTTGTAAATAATATTCCCAACGTTTGGTGATGACTAACAAATGGTAAAAATGAGAATCACATCACGACACAAAAGGTTTGACTCAATGGAACCTTGAACACCAAGACTTTGAACCTTGCCTTACATCCTTGACCTTAACAGTACAAATACAGTTAAACCTGCACTAATGGTCACCTCTGTTTAGCAGCCACTTCTCTTCAGAAGCCACAATAATTCCTCCCATAGCATTTTACTATATATTTAACCTATGCTAAGCAGCCACCTCTCTCCTCCAGCCAGCAGCCACTTTACCAAATCTAAATTCCCTCTATTAAACAGCCAGTGTTAATTCAATAGCAAAAATCGGATGTAAAAATAGGAATTCCTCTTCTGGTGTTCTTATATATTTCAAAATTTATTTTTCTCAAAACTAACATTGTGATATATGCATAAATACAATATTAGCAAGTGAAAAGAAACATAAATGATGGAGAGGTGTCATCATTAATGTTTCTTTTAGTACATCCATGTTGAGCTGTCTTCATTTATCACCATTTTTCGTCTGTCGATAACAAGCCATACATCATCTCAGACACTTTCCTCTGTTGAACAGCCACCTCCCTTAAACAGCCAGTTTTGGAGTTTTACCAGGATGGCTGTTTAATAGAGGTTACACTGTAGTAGCTATCATTAAACATTTTATGCAATAAATCAGTAGCAGAGATGCCACTAATGAAAAATTATATAATTGGAATTCAAATTTTGTTCAAATGTTTTGGCAGAGACATTATGGGAAATAATGTCTCTGGGACATGATACTTCAGTGAGGCAGCACTATAAAAGTATTGAGATCCCTGTCGCAATCAGACACCGTCGTGATATGACTGAAAAATTGTTGAAAGCGACGTTAAACCCAAATTCACACACACACGGCCTCAATAAGGTTGCGCCCCCGTCCATCTGGGCCTGAAGAAATAGATTGGTCTGCACGGTGCTTCCGCGCTGGGCTGAAACCGACCGAACTTGAGTACTGGTAAACAGCGAAGGTCCAGGAAAAGTGATGCGAGTCGGACCGCTCCTTAAACCCTAGCGGTTTCTATGGGCGGTAAGGCTTGAGATGTCATTTCTTCTCAATGCCGGGTAAAAGTCCCACGAAATCGGAAGTAACGTCTCCAAAATGACCTTAGTGTTGCCGGGGACGTCAAACCTCAACTCAAACAAACAAAGCCTCGATATGGTCTCCACAATCTTTGTTTTCGTGTTTACAGGTTCCGTTATGACATGGCTAAATTATTGTATTGAAATCTTGTTCGATATATAGAGGTAAGGTTTGCTGATGATCTGATGATATAATGTTATTAATCAAATAATTTCATATTGGCCCAGTTACAGGTCCGAGGTCTGCTGTATTGGCACGAGGCCGAAGGCCGAGGCCAATACAGCTGACCGAGGACCTGTAACTGGGCCAATACGAAATTATTTGATTAATGACAATTTTATTAATTGACGCAATTAAAAACATGATTTACGATTTTTGAATATTGGTTGACCATGTGTAATATAGGATAATCAATTAATAATATCAGATAATACTCACGGTGCACTATACAGGTACATATACACATCCATGTCATTGATATATTTATAGTATTATTTATTGCATACACCTTCATTAAGGGCGACAATGGCCCGTAGCGGCATCCTCACATAGACCTCATCCCATAACACACCGAGAAGTCATTCTGTGCGTGCCCGGGAGAGAACCTCGACGAGATCCCCCCACCTTCTGTTACCCTGTTGATGAAAACACCGGATTTATCCAAAGCGCACAAACGGAGCATTCAATCCGCAACAGTTCACGCGCTTATTACTATTGACAAGCGAGGCACTGATGTTAGGTATTTGGAAATAGAAGACCCTTAAAAAGCTGTCTACGATGACAGCTCCATATTTAGCATTAGCGAAATTACATTACGACGGGTTAGCCTCATCCGCTCTGCGCCCTCATAACTTAAAACCGAGCGTGGGAACTAGGACATTTTGCAACAGTCTAATAGTCATATTTGGCGGCCGTTTAAAATTTAAAAAATCATGCTGTTTTTACCCTTTCACCAAGCACCGTGACTGAAGGGGTCATTCTGCCTTGTACGGAGTTGGGACAGAGTTTAATGGAAGCCAATCGGTAATGCATGTAAGCTTTTTTCCTCGGCCAAGACATTCTCGATACAAAAGCGAGCAGGGATACAACTAGGCCGAAATTGGCAGAGTGTTCCTGGGTTTTAAAGCTAAAAAATCTTTAGACCATCAGACATCAAACATGCAGTAACTACAGACCACTTTCCCTTTTAATGCACCGGCCCATTCCACGAGGGTACACCGGAATCGATATACACGTCCATACGAAAGCACTAAATAGAAAGTGGGAATCTAATATGTACTCGTTCGTGGGGAGCTCCTATGTGCTTTTGGTGACCGTTTACCTTAAGTCGGTAGATTACACTGCGATGATACCAGAAAATACTCACCGTGCACTATACAGATACATGTACACATCCATTTTATTACACTTTCTAGTACAGTAAAATTCCTATATTAAGACCACCTTTGGGACTGTTCAAACGTGGTCTTTGGGACTGTTCAAACGTGGTCTTAAAGACCACTTTTGAACAGTCTCAAAGGTGGTCATTGACCAGAAGACACTGTCGGCAGAAAACAAAAAGAAAGAATTAAGTGCAAACTTATTCAAAATAAGCTGTTTAAAGCAGAATTAGTCTTAATTTTAGGTGGTCTTATTAACGGAATTTTAATGTATATTCAACAGCTTTGTAACTTAATATGTATATGTAATATGTAACTTGTTTGGTATGTATATGTGTATGTTATATGTAACTTATTTGGTATGTATATGTGAATGTAATATGTCACTTATTTGGTATGTATATGTGAATGTAATATGTAACTTATCTGGTATGTATATGTGAATGTAATATGTAACTTATTTGGTATGTGTATGTGAATGTAATATGTACCTTATTTGGTATTTTTACACGTTAAGAAATCCATGAAATAAATGCCTTCGTAAACTACATGGAATCGCCAGTGGCAGGATTCCCCGTCCAATGTAGATGGGTTTCACCGAGTGAACTGGTTTCGTCCAGACAAATAGAGCTTTAAAAGTAAATAACATGTGGCATGAATGTTTTATTAACTCCCTGGAAAATTTACGCTTGCTTTTTAACCCCTATCCTGCTGAAACAAGTAATGTTGACATACCCATTTCTGAAACATATCCAATCAAATCACTTGATATAATGTATTTGTTCAAATTTGCAATTTTGATTACAGTGTGGATCCTGATCAGATGGTTTCAGAAGTCGTCTGATCTGGATCTGCAATGTTTGACGAGGTAGAGGGGGATAAGGGATAAATTACTTTTAATAATTGTTCGCCGAGGCAAGACAAATCCTGAAAATAGTCCCTTCCCTGTGTGATCTGGACCATCACTGAAGCAGACATTCCATTGTGGAATTTTGAAAATATCTGAGGGTCACTGATGAGGCCTATTTGGCCGAAACTAGCTAGTCTGGCCCAGAAGCGATGTACACTCCATATTATTCAGTTCTGTGGTGTATTCCTTGCTTCCAGAGGATAACCCTTTTATAGAACATATTATTATGAAAACACGCCTATTCAAATATATTGGAAAATTTTACCGCCAAAAATGAAAATTTTCGATAAAAAATTCTGATATTTTTCATATTTCTACTCCAAACATAAGTTGTGGGAACTCTATCTATCGAGTTCCCACAACCTATGTTTAGAGCAGAAATAAGAAAAACAATGTTTACCCCTGTAAAACCCAGTTTTACTATTACATGCCTATATAAAAGTGCATATATTTTCTAGAACATATTTAACGTCACTACAGCTGGTGTCTGGGAATGTGTGGCGGCCGTAAAAAATCTCCCTGCCCTACACCATAGTGTAGTTTATATTTTCTTGTCCTTTGGGATCATTGATTCCGTTGTGGAATTTTGAAAATATTTGAGGGTCATTGATGAGGCCTAAATGGCCGAAACTAGCTAGTCTGGCCCGGAAAACATGTACACTCCATATTTGCCAGTTCTTTGGTGTATTTCTTGCTTCCAAAGGATAACCCTTTCTAGAACATATTTAAGGGGGTCAAAACTAAATAGGCATGTTTGCGTGATGCAGGCCATTAACAAAGGCTCTGATCCGACTGGCAGTATGTGCAAACTGTACTATAAGAATCTTATATGGGTATGAGGGGTGGATGGAAAAATCCGTCCCGAGGGTCACTGTCTGGCATCACGAGGCTTGCCGAGTGATGCCGGACAGTGATCCCGAGGGACGGATTTTTCTATCCACCCCTCACAACCATATAGACGGATCCAATGTTTTGACACGTGACCTTGTTTACCTGTCATTGCGCATGCGCAAAATTACTTTTCCTTCCGATAACGATCTTTCGTGGTTGGCAAAAAGCCCCTGGTACCATATAAACACATTGTAAATTGGTTTAATATTACGGGCATATTTTAGTTGACTGTCACAGAAAATCGATCGAATTACACTTTAAATGGGTAGATATATATATTTTAGAGTTCATTCATGCATCTTCCGCATTTAGTCATTCGTTTTGCGCATTTTTTTATTACAAATAATTAAGACCGTCCCGCCTCGTTACCTGCATAAGTTTAACAGGTAATTATCATCAAAAACATCCTCAAATCTTCTACAAACCAATAATAACTAGCAAAGAAATGTCTATTATAAAAAATTAAAGCTCATATTTGTCGTTTCGAGTCCAAACAAAATACAAGTTTACAGAAAATAACATCGCATTTACAATGGCGACAAACGGCCAAATAGGTTTTTTGCCCACCACCGGTACGTCCCGGCAAATAGTATTATTGAGCAATGACGTAGTGTTAGGATGTGTCTTTAGGTTATGATCCTGGAAAAGGAGGTTGTGGACCCAGCTTTTAGCCATGTATGAGACAATAGTCACATTTGATTGGATATAATTATGAAACTGATGAGAAATACTTAGCTGTTATTTTTTTCTTGCAGGGTATTATATGTGCATTAAACACATAAAGGAAACAAAGTGAACTGTCTCCTGAATTTTCTGTTGTGATAATAATTGTACATGTGGTATCTTTGAATTTCCAAGACTGAATTTTCACTTTGAGGCAGGGTTACCTCCCTTAGACAGTTAGAATGCTTGAAATTGCCACATGACTTTTGTTTTTTGGTATAATTTTGTAGTTGGCAGTTTGTTTACCATGTTTTGGGGTAAGAAAATCCATTTGAAATGCAGATTTATCAGGTACAGGGTCAAATATTAATATGTAGGCTTATGGAAATGTAAATAGAAGACCATAACCTAAACCGAAAGTAGAAAAAATCATCACCTCTGTCCAGTTTTTGGTCATTACATAATATTTTCACAAATGTGTAGGTTTTATCTAATTCTGTGTCATAAAGTGGATCTTCCTGACATGTATTTTGCTTCAAAAACTGTAAAATTTGTAACTTTAGTGCTAATTTAGGTCTAACTGGGCCATTTGATCTATTTTGTGATTCTGATCCATGTAAATGTGTGTGTGTGTTTGGGGGGGGGGGGGTGTTGTTAGGGGTTGGGGATGCTTTGCTCTTAAGCAATGTAAATCAGTGTTGTCATTAATCTGTTTGAAAAAGAGTCTTGCAGTAGGTGTATGAAAATAAACATAAGAACAAGAATCTACTCCATCTGGAATATATGGCATCAGGCTTGGTCCAAAGCAAAATTTTAAAATTATCTCTCCGAACAGCCCGCTGCAATATCGCGACAAGTTTTCTCATCCGTTATAAGTTCTAATTGGTTAGATTCATGTTACTGGATCTGAACAGATATTTTCAGCTGTTTCTCATGGTATGAAGGCATTTATGATCATTTTCATCAATGTTTTGTCTTCAAAATATCATCAAAATGCCTTTTTTTACTTAAATAGGGAGTATTGGTGTAAGCACAGCCATAACTTCTACTTAGGAAAGCCATTCAGGCATAATTTAGTGCATTTTAGGACTGAAGTATTCCAAAGACACATGAGAAGAACCACTGAAGCAAGCCGGTTTCTGGGTTCCAGTCCAGAAAGAGGTAAACTTTGAACTTTTTTCACAAAATATGGTTTGTTCGGCTTTCATCATAAAATCTGAAGGCGATAACTTTTTTGCAAACTTGAAAGATTCTTTGTCACTGAACATTTAGTATGCATGACTACATTATTAGATATGATCTAAATTTCTATTTGGCAATTCTTTTGATGGATTATGAAGAAAATAAGGTTTGGTTTAAGGTTATGATCCTGGAAAAGGAGGTTGTGGACCCAGCTTTTAGCCATGTATGAGACAATAGTCACATTTGATTGGATATAATTATGAAACTGATGAGAAATACTTAGCTGTTATTTTTTTCTTGCAGGGTATTATATGTGCATTAAACACATAAAGGAAACAAAGTGAACTGTCTCCTGAATTTTCTGTTGTGATAATAATTGTACATGTGGTATCTCTGAATTTCCAAGACTGAATTTTCACTTTGAGGCAGGGTTACCTCCCTTAGACAGTTAGAATGCTTGAAATTGCCACATGACACCCTTGTTTTTTGGTATAATTTTGTAGTTGGCAGTTTGTTTACCATGTTTTGGGGTAAGAAAATCCATTTGAAATGCAGATTTATCAGGTACAGGGTCAAATATTAATATGTAAGCTTATGGAAATGTAAATAGAAGACCATAACCTATAGGATTCTTTTTCTTGCATACCTTCCACTTATATTGCGAATTTTTAATGCTGCTGTCACTTCGGTTACCGACGTCCGCCATTTTGTGATGACACAACAGGAATGTTTAGTGACGTCACGTATGACGACAACGCGCATGAGGTTGTAATCAACCAGTGCATTTATCAAACACGCGATTATATTCGATTTGGGGTCGGAACACCAGGGTCGGAACATAAATTTCTATCCCAGGGTTAAATCTCGGATTTCCTTGTCTGGTGTGCAAGAAACTGTATTCGTGTCCCGGCTATTTATTTTGTGTGTGCTAAGGCGGCGCAAACCATCACTTAAACACACCTGTAGAATTTTGAACTCCCTGAACCCCACTTTTATGTAGTAAAACTGGGGTTTACGGGGGTAAACCTTATTTTTCTTATTTCTGCTCTAAAATATCGATTTTGGGCACTCGCGAGAACCGCCTTGATGTGGCGGTTCTAACGAGTACCAACCGCCTGGATGAGGCGGTTCCAACGAGTACCCAGAATCTATATTTTAGAGCAGAAATAAGAAAAATATCACAATTTTTCATCTTGATATTTTCATTTTTTCGGTGATAAAGGTTGCAATATATTTGTATAGGCATGTTTTCGTAATGCGGAGCATAAACAAGACTGTTCAGAGGAGATTAGACTGACACGCAATTGACCAGTTCGGTGACGGTCGTTACCTTTCGCTGGCCCCATGGATGCTTTTATTTAATTTGCAACAGCTCCGATCAGACTGTGCGAATGCACAGACTGTTCGGATTGTCGGCTGTTCTCACGTCGCCATCTGCTGAATCCCGGTTTCTTGGCTTTCCTTGTCTGTTTTATTTGTGATGTGACATAATTTAGACGATATTTAGATTGATATTTGAAGAATTACGATTTGTTGTACTCTTACATGTACATGTACATAATGTTTTAAATACCTTGTTACCCCTACGTCATATAGACTGAAGTGGGGTTTAAGTGGGCGATCCTTATTTTTAGCTCACTTGAGTACGACGTGATCGCTTTTTGTCCGTCGCCCGTCCATCAACAGTTTCTTAATCTGAGATCCTCTCCTGGTTTCTGGGTGACCCTCTACCAAAATTTCTAAAATTGTTCCGCTCCCCTGAACAAAATGGCCACCAGAGCTAAAAATAGAAAAACACTTAAACGACATCTCCTCCTAGACTAATAGTCCGATTTCAAAATTATTTCACAGAAATGTTCCTTGGATGACCTTCTATCCAAATGGCTAAAACAGTTCCCCTCCATGGAACAAATGGCCACCAGAGCTAAACATGTGCTAAACATAGAAAAACCTTCGAAACACATTTAAACGACATCTCCTAGGCTAATGCTCTGATATCAAAATAACTTCACAAGAATAGTTCTAGGGTTACCCTCTACCAAGATTGCTAAAATGGTTCCGCTGCGCTGAACAAAATGGCTACCAGAGCTATAAATGAAAAAAAAAAAAACAACTTTAAACGACATCTCCTCCTAGGCTAATAGTCCGATTTCAAAATATTTTCACAGGAGTAATTTCTACTAGAATTGCAAATATGGGTCTGATCCACTGAACAAAATGGCCACCAGAGTTAAAATAGTAAAACCTAAAAAAAAAAAAAATCTTTAAATGACATCTCCTTCAAAGTTAATGGTCAAATTTCAAAATAATTTCACAAGGCTCTCTTCCAAAATCCCTAAGATGGTTCCGCTCCACTGAACAAAATGACCAGCAGAGCTAAGATATATAAAACTTTACATGATAGATGCTACTCAGTTAATGGTCTGATTGCAAAAAAAAAAAAAAAAAAAAAAAAAACATCACAGAAATGCTCCTTCGTTAACTCTCTACCAAACCTACCAAAATTGTTTCGATCAGCTGTAAAAATGGCCACCGGAGCCAAAAATATAAAAAGAACATTCAACCGACTTCATTCCCAGGCAAATGGGCCGATTTCAACATGATTTCACAGAAATATTCCTTAGGTTACCCTCTACCAGATTTGCTTATTTAAAAATGGTTCTGCTCCGGTGAACAAAATGGCCACCAGAGCTAAAATAGAAAAACCTTTAAATGGCATCTACTCCTAGGCTAATGGTCTGATTACAAAATAATTTCACAGAAATGATCCTTTGGAGACCGTCTACCAAATTTTTAAGACGGTTCCACTTCACTGAGCAAAATGATCACCAGAGTTAGAAATGGTAAAACGTTTAAAGAACATCTCCTCCTAGATAAATAATCCAATTTCAAAATTATTTCACAGAAATGTTCCTTTGTTGATCCTCTACCAATATTTTCATTTCTTCGGGGATAAATGTTACAATGTATTGGTATAGGCATGTTTTCGTAATGACTATTCCTCACTTTTATCTCTTCTACTGTCTCTTCTATCTCTTTTTTCCCTTTCTCTGGGAGATGACGCAAAATGACCCACAAGGGGTGACGTGTCATTAAACCTAAAACAATCAATCAACCGTGCACTGATCATTGCTTAAATTGCTAAAATGGTTTTGCTGTGTTGAACAAAATGTACGTATAATTTGTTTTGTTTGATTTTAGGTTTAACGTCCCCGGCAACACTGTATAGGTCATTTTGGAGACGTTGTTTCCAATTTTATGTGACTTTTACCCATTGTGATATTTTTCTTATTTCTGCTCAAAATATACATTGTGGCACTCGTTAGAACCGCCTCATCGAGGCGGTTCTAACGAGTACCCACAATCTATATTTTAGAGCAGAAATAAGAAAAATAAGGTATACCCCCGGAAACCCCTGTTTTACTATATAAAAGTGGGGTTCAAGGGGGTCAAAATTATATAGGCGTGTTTTCGTGATGCATTTTTCACATCTCCAAAATGGCTACTTTTCTGATGAAAATTCATGATATTTTTCTTATTTACACTGCGAACTTAGGTTGTGAGTGCTCGTTAGAACCGCCTCAATTAACGAGTACCCACAACATATGTCTTGGAGCAGAAATAAGGATAATCATGTATTCCCCCGTTAACCCCAGTTTTCTCTATATAAAGTGGAGTTTATGGGGGTATTCATTTCACGGACTTGTTCACGTGATTAGGAGCACACAGAAGCTATGTTTGGAGCAGAAATAAGTGAACAAGCATCACAAATTTTCATATGAGAAATATTTTTTGTTAGAAATGATATTTATACATGTATGTAAAACTTATTAACTTTTTGTTTAATACTTCAACGTGTTCATGCACATATTTACAATGTATTCGGATCTGTTTGTGTTTCTTTGTAATATCGTAGTTTTCAATATTTTATATATACATGTACATGATGATTCTCTTTCAGTCCCTTCGCTGCCCACCAATAAATGTAACTTATAATGTCCATAGCAACAGATAAGGTGCGTATTTTGTGAAACATGCAATTCCTTATTTCTCCATATAAACCTATGTTGTGGCCGCCTCGAGACGGATAGTTTTCCTTATTTCTCCATATAAACCTATGTTGTGGCCGCCTCGAGACGGATAGTTTTCCTTATTTCTCCATATAAACCTATGTTGTGGCCGCCTCGAGACGGATAGTATTCCTTATTTCTCCATATAAACCTATGTTGTGGCCGCCTCGAGACGGATAGTTTTCCTTATTTCTCCATATAAACCTATGTTGTGGGTATTCATTAGAACCGCCTCGTCGAGGCGGCTCTAATAAATACCCACAACATAGGTTTATATGGAGAAATAGACGAGACGGTTCTAATGAATACCCACAACATCGGTTTATATGGAGAAAAAAGGAAAACTATCCTTCTGATATCTAATCTGTTGCTATGAATGTTTTTGACGCTACTTTTGTGTAAATAAGGCGGGATTTACAATTGTGTTCATAATATATGCTTTATATCACAATGGTGTGGGCTGCGCCATGTGAAAAAAGTTCTTCAAGTACATCATGAAAACCCGCCAATATAATTTTGATCCACTGAAACCCATTATATAGTAAATCTGGAGTTTACAGGGGTAACATTATTTTGCTTATTTCTGCTCAAAATATAAAGTGTGGGTACTCGTTAGAACCGCTTAAATGATGTGATTCTAACGAGTACCCAAAATCTATATTTTGAGCAGAAATAAGCAAATTTCTGCTCTAAAATATAGATTGTGGGTACTCGTTAGAACTGCTTCGACGAGGCGGTTCTTAAGAGTGCCAACAATCTATATTTTGAGCAGAAATAAGAAAAATATCACAATTTTTCATCTTAAAATGTTTTTTTTCCAGTGGTAAGGTTTACAATGTATTTGTATAGGCGTGTTTACGTAATCAGGTCCGAGAGTTTAGCTATTTCTAAAGACTGTCCATAAAAATAAAGACAGTCTTTAAATTTATGGACTCACGTGTCTCTAGAAAGCAATGCAAATTGTAAGAATTTTCAACAATTCAAAAATCGCAGAATGTGTATTATATAAACTTATCCGTTACATAATGAATTGCATACACAGAAAGTTTTGTATCAAACTGTTGTCTACTTTTCGAGTATTTATATAAAACGTCTACGGAAGATATTCTTGTTTAGGTTTTCTCCCTTCATGCACTTTACAACAAGTGTGCCACACACCAGGTGACATATTTCATTGTTTATAGTGTAAGGGAGAAAACCTGAACTACACAAAATCAATTATTTAAGTTCTTGAATTATTAATCAACAAGACAACGGATCATACTCAGTTTTCAGCTACGCGCAGATTATCATGTAATAAATAAGGTTGCGTAACACATGTACTGCGATTTTAGATTTTTTGAAAATTCTTACGATTTGCATGGCTTTCTAGAGACACGTGAGTCCGTACATTTAAAGACTGTCTTTATTTTTATGGACAGTCTTTAGAAATAGCTAAACTCTCAGACCTGGTAATGACGTGTGCACAGCGAAGACTCAGATCACCATACGCATCCGCGTTGTTTGTTCAGAGTCTTCGCTGAAGCTATGATTTTGTTTGTTTGTTTGATTTGGAGTTTAACGGCCCAGTCAACACAATTTAGGTCATTTTTGAGCTGGTCAGTTTACCTATCAATACCTTTCCTGGGCAGGCTTATACGTAAGCGGTTAACCAGTCCAGTGCATATTCTTTCGCCAGAAACTGACAACTGCCCTGAAGCAGAGAATGACCGGGAAAGAATGATCGTAGAAAAGATTGTATGATCAATCTCCACGAAAGAATGTTGCCGACCCCGGCAGGAATCGAACCCGCGTCCTCCTGATCACTAGTCAGACGCGCATCCGACTGAGCTACCGAGGCCGGCAGCTATATTGATGGTAATAATTATTGAAACAAACTTCTCATCATGTCAACAAGTCCGTGAAATGATGACCCCCGTAAACCCCACTTTATATAGAGAAAACTGGGGTTTATGAGGGTATACATGATTGTGTTTTTTTTTCTGCTCAAAAACATAGGTTGTGGGTATTCGTAAGAACCGCCTCATTGAGACGGTTCTAACGAGCACCAACAACCTATGTAAAGATAAGAAATATGACAAAATATCAAAAATGTACCATTTTGGAGGTCTAAGTAAGTGAGTGAGTGTGTGGGTGTTTTTGAGTTTTACGTCTCCCCAACAGCTAAGGTCATACAGAGACGGGCCCTCGGTTTAAGGCTCGTCCCAACGACTGGAGTAGTTTGGAGATACGAAAGAATGCACCATGGTGCACGGGTGTGGTGCATGTACCGGAAGTCCATGCAACAGGTATAAGTTATGTACAGACTGATTAGGCACTTCTAGGAGCGCGCATGCTCGAAGCACCTCTTTTGCTTGTTGCGGTCCATGCCGTGTCCGATCAACTCTTATCATGCTGTTCACGACAACCCCTATCTATGGAAACAGTGTAGATCCAGATCAGATGGCTTCTGAAGAAGCCATCTGATTAGGATCTACACTGTTTGATATCAGATGGCTTCTGAAGAAGTCATCTGATCAGGATCTACACTGTTTGACATGACGTTTATGGATTTGTAAGAATAAATTACATGAAGTAATCTAATTGGTTCAAAATCAAAAATGGGTGTGGCTAAACTGAATATTCAGCAAGAGAAGGGTTAAGCACAACGGACGAGGCCTTAACACTTAAGACGCCGAGAAAAACTACATTTGAAAATGTCGTCTGCTGAATATTTTTGCGAACTTTTTAAAACTATTTTAGCACACGGGCAAACAGTGCGGACCCTGATCAGACTGCTCATGGGTCTACACTGTTTGACGTTTAAAGTAACCGACAAAGCAGACGACAATTGTCGTGATTGGCATTTTATGTGTTAATGCTGATCATTCACAGCTGATTATCCATAGACATTAGTTTGTTTGTTTGTATCCAGTCAACACTATTTTAGGTCATTTTTGAGCCGGTCAGTTTACCTATCCACACTTATTGGTCAGGCTTATACGTAAGCGGTTAACCAGAACATTGCATATTCGTTCATGGAGACGGTTCTAACGAGTACGCACAATCTATATATTTCGAGTAGAAATGAGAAAAATAAGGTTTACCCCTGTTTATTCTAGTTTTTCTATATAAAAGTGGGGTTCAAGGTGTCGGAATTATATGGGCGTGTTTTCCTGATGTACCCTTATCCTGCTACAAAAAGTAATTTACCAAACCCTATCGACCAATCCCTGCATATAATGTAGTCATTCAAACTGCATCACGAAACCACGCCTATATAATTTTGACCCCCTTGAACCCCACCTTTATATAGTAAAACTGGGGTTTACAGGGGTAAACTTTATTTTTCTTATTTCTGGTCTAAAATATAGATTGTGGGTACTCGTTAGAACCGCCTCGATGAGGCGGTTCTAACGTGTACCCACAATCTATATTTTGAGTAGAAATAAGAAAAATATCACAATTTTTCATCTTGAAATTTTCATTTTTTTTTTCGTCTTTAAAAGCTACAGTGTATTTCTATAGGCGTGTTTTCGTAATGGACAGACTGCATGACATATAGTGAAGAAGCCATATGATCTGGATCTGCACGGTTTGCAAATGTAGGGGTTATTGTGTTCAGCAGCACATAGATTTACAAAAATAACAAGATATAAAAAGAAACATTTTTCTTCTTCTTTTGAAAGGAAAATGCAATCTTCTTCTGAAAGATATACTCTAATCTCTTGTTGGACCGATAATATGCTGCATGTACATGTACATTTATCCCTTGTCCTGCTAAGCCCGGACATGTCTTGTCTTTCAAACAATGTAGATCCAGATCAGATGGCTTCTGAAGATGAAGCCGTCTGATCAGTATCTACATTGATTGTCGTTCTGATTTTGAATTTGTTGCAATAGTTTGCATCAAGTAATGTGATTGGTTGATAATTGGTAGTGGGTGTCAGCAGGTCAAGGGTTAAAGGTTATACGTTTTTGATACAAGATAATGCTCACCTTTTGGCACAGGTAGAGTGCATGTAGGTCCTTTTTAACCCTTTTCCTGCTGAATAAAGTAATGTTGCGACACCTATTTCTGACTAACAACTAATCAAATAACTTGATATAATGTAATCATTTAAAGTTGCAAACGGAATGATAAACAGTGTAAATTCTGGTTAGACGTCATCTTATCTGGATCTGCAGTGTTTTCTAAGGTAGGTTCGCTAAGAACCACCCGTGAGACGTTTCTTAAGAGCAGTCAGTTGCGGTTTGGAGCAGAAATAATATTAAATATTTATCTTACATATTTTGTTTGATTTGATGTTTAACGTCCCCTGTCAACACTGTGAGGATCATTTTGGAAACCTTGCTTCCAATTTTGTGGGACTTTTATCCGACCTTGAGATGAAATGACATCTCAAGCCCTGCCGCCCAATGAAACCAATAGGGTTTATCAGCATGGACGGGCCGACCCGCACCGCTTTGCCTGGGCAAGCTTAGATCCTCTAAGCGGTTTACCAGTACTCGTGTGCGGTCGGTTTCAGCTCTGGGTGGAAACATCATGCAGCCCATCTATTTCTTCAAGCCCCGATGGGCGGGGGCCGTTACATCACATGAACAAGTCCGTGAAATAAAGACCCCCCTAAACCCCACTTTATATAGAAAAAACTGGGGTTTACGGGGGTAAACATTATTTTCCTTATTTCTGCTCCAAGACATAGGTTGTGGGTACTCGTTAGAACCGCCTCAATGAGGCGGTTCTAACGAGCACCCAAAACCTATGTTTGGAGTATAAATAAGAAAATTATCGCAAATTTTCAACAGAAAAATCACCTTTTTTGAGGTTTGAAAAACTGCTCTATATCACACAGATGTGTTATCGTAATGATCTTACATATTCATCTGAAAAATACAGGCTCTAGAAAAATATAAGCTTCCATAATATCACACAGGTATGCTATCGTAAAACTTTTGAGTAGAACATTTTTGATGGTATTTAACTGTTAGAAATGATATTGGTGTACGAGTTGAAGAAGTGCTGATTTTTTTGTTTAAAACCTTTTTCATGTTCATGCATGTACATTGTATCTATAATGTATTCGGATCTGTTTGTTGCTTCCATATTTTGTCGTTTATTTAAATACGTTATATTTATATATATACATGACGATGCTCTTTCAGTTGAATAGATACTCACCAATAATTAATACCCCACTTTTGTGTAAATAAAGTGGAGTTTACATGTGTTTTTATAACATGTACTTGATACCTGATACCATACAGGTGTCCGTCGCTCGATGGATGTAAAAAATTTTCTTCGAGCATTACGCGAAGACGCAGGTCAGCTTACGCATGTTGAGTCGGATTAAGCGCAATTAACGGGGCCTTAACGCTGACGAGAATTGCAAGTGGAGTCTTTCGTGGCAAAGCACAGACAGCACTGTAGCGTCAAGTGTGACTGGGTCTCGGACTGGGTGTAGGCTGATAAATTGTTGCTGAAATTTATACAGTCAACTTCCACTATTAAGGGGAATGGGAACACCTGGCAGATTTTTCCGCCATTTTTCAAAGGGAGACAACTTTTGTGACTTCCTGTTCGCTTTTCTATGAGCCTTGTCCCACTGAAATGTGTGTGTTTGTGAATTCGGGTTTAACGTCACTTTCAACAATTTTTCAGTCATATCACGACGGTGTCTGGTTGCGACAGGGAGCTCAATGCTCACTTTGATAGTGCTGCCTCACTGAAGTATCATGTCCCAGACACATTACATGATACCACACCCAGTCACATTATCATGACACTGGGTCGACCAGTCCTAGCTCTACCCCGTAAATCTGAGTGCCAAGCAAGGAGCAGCTAGTGCCATTTTTAACGACTTTGGTATGTCGCGGCCCGGGATCGAACCCGTGACCTCCCGTTCCCCGGAGCGGACACTCTACCAGCTGAGCTATCGGGGCCGGTGTCCCACTGAAAAAGGGGTCTCATTAGGAGCAAATTATTTCCTTTAAAAATTGACCCCTGTTGACATGGGAAACAAAAATACTTTTGCAGGATTTGCCTCCCCTGAAAGTGTTCCCATTCCCCTTTATCCCCCGGTTAAATGTAGACGTCTTATTTTGACACCTTTGATGCACTGACTAAATTAAATCATTACTGGTCGCAAATGTCAGATTTGAGGTTTAACATCAACACTATTTAGTTCACTTTTAGGACGTTGCTTCCAATTTTATGGGACTTTTACCCGACACTGAGATGAAATGCCATTTCAGTGCCTGCCGCCCTATTAAACCAATGAGTTTATATGCATGGACGGGCACACTCTCTCTCCTTTCCCTTGGCAGGATTAGACCCTTCTGCCCCCGCCCATCGGGGCAAGGATAAATAGATTATTAAGGGGAATGGGAACACCTGGCAGATTTTTCCGCCATTTTTCAAAGGGAGACAACTTTTGTGACTGCCTGATGCTTCCACGCAGAGCTTAAAACGACCGCACATGAGTACTGGTAAACCGCTTACACGATCTAAGCCTGTCCAGGCGAAGTGTTTCGAGGAAATCCTTGAGGTCATTTTGGTCATAGGAGATTGTTCAATATGGGTACACATATTACCTTTTTAGCTAACCAGTGCACAGGGCTCGGGGGAACTTATAGGATAGACAGTGGTCCGTCGTCGGCTGGGTCTACGTCTGTGAATGCGTATACATTTTATAAATCTTCTGTGAAACCACAAGACCGATTGAAGTCAAATTTCAAATGTTACATCCATGGGATGGAACAAAAGTTTGTTCTCGGGGTCCAGGTCATGTGACCAGGATTGCCACAATTTCGCCACAAGGTAAAAGCCCTTCAAAAATCTTCTTCTCCGGAACCAATGTGCCGATTCAGTGTCGTGAAACATAGAATGAAACATCGGGGACTCAAGCCAATCATATTGTTTTCAAATGATGCTCCATGGATGACCTTGACCTACTTTATGACAAGGTCAAATTTGGTCACATAGGCTTTTTTATGGGAAAACATCAAAATAGAAGTAAGGCAATGATCAGGAATCAATACAAATACCCAATGCCTCCCATCAGAGACACCAAAGGAAAAGCAATACGAACATAACTAAACCCTAATGGAAACATCACTGGCGGAAAGCCAGCATTTGCACTATACTGGTCAACCGCCAACGTATAAGCCGGCCCAGAAAAGGGTGGATAAGTAAACTTACCGGCTGGATATGTCCAAAACAGTGTTGTATGGGCCCGTTAAACTCCGAAACAACCAAAACAAACACAAGTCAAATGTCAAAAGGACATGGCAAAACTACGTATTTTTTTCTTTTGTGAGCAGAAAATGGGTAAATGCAAGAATTTTAATGATTAATGAAACTACGTGAGTACCCAAGGTCAAGGTCATCACTTTACCTTTGCCAGAAGTTATTCAAATATGAAATTAAAACTTCCTTTTAGCTCACCTGAGCACGAAGTGCTCATGGTGAGCTATTGTGATCGGTCAATGTCTGTCGTCCGTCGTCGTCGTGCGGTCTGCGTCGTCAACAATTTGCTTTAAATGCGAACTCCTCCTATACCCTTGGTCCAATTTGATTAAAACTTCACAGGAATGTTGCCTGGGTGGCTCCCTATCCAATTAGCTAAAATCGTTCCGCTCCAATAAACAAGATGGCCGCCAGAGCTAAAATTAGAAAAATAATCTTTAAAAGCCAACTCCTTCTGTACACTTGGGACCATTTCATTCAAGCTTCATAGGAATGTTGCTTAGGTGCCTCTCAACTCGATCAATCTGCGGCTGCGCAGGCTGATCTGAGTCTTCGTTGGGCGCACGTCTTATTGTAGGTTTTATCATGCGTTGGCTCATATTATTATTAATAATTTTTACTCCACTAAAACTTCTGTGTTGATTGAAACCAAATTACCTGTGGAGCCTCCATGGGATGGGGCACGGGTTTGGAGTGAGATAACCAAGATGGCTGTCATGCTCATATACGGGAAAAAAAGTTTGGAACCTTTCTTTTCATGATCCAAATGGCCCATGCCCTTGAAACTTGGTATGCAGCATTTGGGACTTAGGCCCCAACCAAGCGTATTCAAATTATGACCTCTATTGACCGTGACCTTCTTTTACTTCGAGGTTAATTTTGATCACTTAGAGCTTTCTTGTATGTGGAAGAGGAACAGCAGTGGATGTTTTTTATTCTGTCGTAGGCGGTGGCATCAGAATTAATATTCCTAGCATGTTTGTCCAAATGGTGACCTTTGGTTTCCCATAACCTTTTTTATGTCAGGGTCGTATTTGGTATTTCTAATGGGAAACGCATTCGATTTTTCTGATTAAATTGTAACCTATGGCACCAGAATTGATATTTTCATTGGGTTAAATGGAAGTTGATAATTATGGCCAAGCTAGCTAATATCCATATGTGGTAAAACGGCCTGGAGACTTGATAGGCTGGAAATTTCACGCCAGCGTGGTTTGTTGGAAAACATGGTTGCTAGGAGCTAGCGCGGGGTTTTCACACTTGTCCATGCTCGGGTGAGCGTAGTGGCCCATGGGCCTCTTGTTTATAAAACATAAACAGATAAAAGAGGCGTGCGGTCCTTCTATCAACTCACTTAGCGCTCATATAAAATATAATTGTCTCCTTTTAAACCGAGTCACTTATTTTTTTATGCTTTCAATGCTATTTCTTATTTTTAACTCTACTTACACATCTGTCGGGCCTCTGTGGCCTAGTGGATAAGAGCGCTGACTCTAAATCACTAGGTCTCTCGCCGTTGTAGGTTCGAGCCATGCTCGGGTCACATGTGTGACGCCAAGATTTGAAACGGAACGGCAGGTGGTCTTTACTCCGATATTCCGGTTTTTGCCCACCTCTGATTAACCCTTTTTGTACCAAATGGAATCTTCCTCCTTATATATAGCAGGAGTCCGTTTCAAAATTTAGGGGTGTCAGGCTGTGTTTTCATCAAAATTTATTTGGAAAATGGCTGAACTTTCAGCAAACAGTGAGGCCCTAATCAGACGCCGCGTTCTGTGGCGTCTGATCTGGGCCTGCACTGTTTGCCAGGGTACCCGTTTAGGGGTTTCTGGTACTAAATGGGTTAACGATCGGCTCGATATGAGTGACATAATCTTGAAAGGACCCCAAACCAAAAAAAAATTCTAACACATCTTACGTGTACTTTGACCAGGGTCAACGGTAAAGTGGACAAATACTCAACATACATCAGCGCATGCGAGCTTTATGGGTACACTCCCTGAAGCGGGAAGTGACGCAATCTGGTACACAGACTGGTTTGTGTGTTTGTGACGGAAGACACGTTTGCGCATGTCGTTGCTTATCTGGTTCAACAGTCGTATTGATACATGTACCTCTTAGTTATATTTTATATTAATATTGTTGTAATGATTATCAGTGTTTACACATATGCTGCGCATAATTGTTGAGTACTAAAAATAGATTTTGGGGTTACAACAGTGGTTTGCTTTTCATGTTACCACATAATATCCGGCCAAGATGGTAGTTTATTATATAGTATTTACATTTCCAGTGTAAAGTCTAATGTAAACCTATAGAAAACAATGTAGTTCATACGTCCATGAACGCATCGAGGCACATGATTTTCCGTGACGTCAAGTGACGTCAGTCTAAACCATGGTTCTCTACGGACGTTGGTGAGGTCAACGTTGTTCCGCTTTTTGAGGAAAATGTTTTTCAGCTTTAAAAGTTAGCCCATATAAGCATTTTTCGCCCAGTGATGAGGGGCAAAGAATGTAATTAAAAAAAAAAAAATAAACTCATTTTTTCTGCTTTTCATGAAAGTATTAACGACAGCGGGTCGCTAGCAAAGTTTACATGAACATCTTCGGGGGTCATTTACTTGCACGCGACCCACTGCGTTCATACGTTCATGAACTGCAGAAAAAATAAAATTCATTCCTTAATTATAACGTTTCTGTTATTTATTGGACGCCATGTCACAATCAAAGCGGTCGATTGTCTCGGCGGGTACTCATCACGTGAACAAGTTCGTGAAATGAACACCCCCTTAAACCCAACTTTATATAGAGAAAACTGGGGTTTAGGGGGGTAAACATTATTTTCCTTGTTTCTGCTCCAAAACATAGGATGTGGGTACTCGTTAGAACCGCCTCAATGAGGCGGTTCTAACGAGCACCCACAACCTATGTTTGCAGTATAAATAAGAAAAATATCACGGATTTTCACCAGAAAAGTAGCCGTTTTGGAGATAAGAAAAATGCACTATGTCGCACGGGTGTGTTATCGTAATGTAGACTATACAGTAAACAGACCCTGTAGATTCTGATCAAACTCTACGTTTTCGGCGTCTGACCCTTATATAGCTGTACTGTAAGCAAACAGTTAAGACCCTGATCAAAAGCCGCTTTCTGCGGCGTCCGTGATCTGGGCCTAACTGTTTTCCAATCCCAACCCATGATCATTACGCAAACACGCCTTTACAAATACATTGCCACCTTTATCGCCGAAAAAAACGTAAATTTTAAGATGAAAAATTGTGATATTTTTCTTATTTCTGCTCATAATATAGATTGTGGGCACTCGTTAGAACCGCCTCATCGAGGCGGTTCTAACGAGTACACCCAATCTATATTTTAGAGCAGAAATAAGAAAATAAGGTATACGCCCGGAAACCCCAGTTTTGCTATACAAAAGTGGGGTTCAAGGGGGTCAAAATTATATAGGCGTGTTTTCGTGATGATTCCAGCCCAGATTCTACAGATAACACATCTATGCCTGGAAAACAGTAGTGGTGGTAGGGTGAGAGGAATGTACCATAAATGTGTCTAACTGGTACTGTCCTTGCAACATGTTTGCTTCCCGTTACATGTACATTCAGATTATCTTATAAACATGTCAGTGTGAGACACCAGCGGAAGGTCATCGCTTTTGCTGGTGTGTAGACGAATAGTTCATTCAGTACGCATGACGGGTTTCTAACTTATTTGTCCGACCTCTCCGAAGACCTAAAATCAAACTAATACAGAGATGAAACAATACTGAGTACTCGACAGCATGGAATTTGTCTGGTTGTTTGTTTGTTTGTAATGGAGTTTTACGGCCCATTCAACACAATTGTAGGTCATTTTTGAACCGGCCAGTTTACCTATCCACACTGTTCCTGGGCAGGCTTATACGTAAGCGGTTTACCAGTACAGTGCACATTCTTTCGCCAGAAACTGACAAATGCCCTTCTTGAATCAGCAGAAGGGAGAGAATGACCGTAAACAAGATTTCAGGATCAATGTCCACGAATGAATGTTGCCGATCACGACAGGTATCGAAACCGCGTCCTCCTGATCACCAGTCAGACGCGCATCCGACTGAGCTACCGAGGCCGCATCGACAGCATGAAATAATGGAAATGCAGAATTAAATGAAAACCAACAGTAGGAATATGGTGGGCCCCACCAGAGACAGAGCATCAGGCACCAACCGACGTATTTAAAAAGTAAGTCGCCCTGCCCTTCATCTCAGTATACATGTAGTTTATATTTTCTTGTCCTTTGAGAGCAATGATTCCATTATGGAACCTTGAAAATATATGAAGGTCACTGATGACGCCTAATTGGCCGAAACTAGCTAACACGGCCCAGAAAACTGTATACTTCATACTTGTATTCTTTGCTTTCAACGGATAGCCCTTTTATAGAACATATCCAGGCTGTAGCCCTCATTGAGTCTGAAGCCCAACCCGCCGACGTGCAATTAAAGAGGGGATCAAAGTTATCAAATGTGACCGGGGTAACAACCATCCCTGCAGGCACAAAAAGCTGACTCAACCTTTAACTAACATTGAAACAACGTTTTCAACGTTGTTTCAACGTTAGTTCAACGTTGAGTGCCTGCTAGAATGTTTGCAGTCTGTCTTAATACATTTATGACAATGTCTGACAATGAAATATTAATTGATTGATTGATTGATTGATTGATTGAGTGATTGGGTTGGAGTTTAAGACACATCAACCCGTGTGGGTCATTTTGTGTCTTCCCCCAGATAGAGAAGTGATAGTAGAGGAGATGAAAGAGAGAGAGGAAATGAATGAAATTGCAGAAACAAAACATTACGATACATGTTACACGCCTATACAAGTACATTGTAAACTTCACCGTCGAAAAAAACTAAAATTTTCAGATGAAAAATTATGACATTTTTCTTATTACTGCTCAAAATATAGATTGTGGGTACTCGTTAGAACCGCCTCATGGAGGCGGTTCTAACGAGTACCCACACTCTATATCTTAGAGAAGAAATAAGAAAAATAAGGTTTATCCCTGTAAGCCCCAGTTTTAGTATATAAAAGTGGGGTTCAAGGGGGTCAAAGTTATATAGGAGTGTTTTTTCGTGATGTAAATAACAAATATTCCCCTCTACCCTTACCTCTGCAAGGACAGCAGGCTGTGCCTAGCTGTCAGCCAATATCAGCTGGATGCCTGTGGGCGTAAGAAACATTACATCGTCGCCTCACCCAACCACCCAAGAAATATCCATTGAGTTCTATACATAGAGGATCTTACATGATTATTAAATTTATAAGGAAAAAGGTTGAGGAAAAAGGGAAAACAGCTAGGCTTCGCTGAGCATATTAATCATTTTCTTCCATTAGGAAAACATGTCCGTAAGAAAAAATGGCGTCCAACATGGTGTCAGAAAATGATAAATATTAGGTAAAATGGTAACATCTTTATTATTTCTGCTTTCAACACTGTTCAACATAGATTGCGGGTGCTCGTTAGAACCGCCTCGATAAGGCGGTTCTAACGAGTACCCACAATCTATGTTTCTGAGCAAAGATAAGGCAGTCACTGTATACCCCCGTAAACCCCACTTTTCTCTGTATAAAGTGGGATTTAGGGGGGTCTTCATTTCACGGACTTGTTATCGTGATGAACGAGTTTTATAAATGCAATAATACATGTGCACGAATACATGAGCACGAATAAATCAGCCCGAATGGAAGATTATATTTATCATAAATGTATGACATTTAAAACGCATTTTATTCACATGAGCTCGATACCTGCCGGGATGGGCAACATTCTTTCGTGAAGATTGATCATGAAATCTTTTATACGGTCATTCTCTCCCTTTCGTTGATTCAAGAAGGGCAGCTGTCAGCTTCTGGCGATAGAATGTGAATTGTACTTGCTAACCACTTACGTATAAACCTGCCCAGAAAATTTGTAGGTCAGTAAACTGACAGGCTCAAAAATTACCTAAAAAGGGTTGACTGGGCCGTTAAACTGCAATACAAACAAAATAAAAATTACACTTAAAACAAAGAAGCCTCTGTGGTGTAGTGTTTACGATACTCGCCTTGTAAAGCAGGGATTGCAGGATCTATCCTTGGCTTCTCCAGTCTTTCGGATGAGTCTTTAAACCGAGGTCCCGTCTCCGTATTACCTTACCTGTTGGTGGGACGTAAAACTCAAACACTCACTCGCACTTAAATCCATTTTATTCACGATTGTTTTACAAAAGCCACTAGTAAATGCGACGTCGTTAAGGATATCGTGCGTGTTACGTTACGGGGCGTATCTAACTTATTTGCATATTTAATCCACCGCTGGATTACGGAATTGAATACATGGCGTTATTACATTCTCAGACGTGACTTCATATGATAAAATCATGAAAATAACAGGAATCCCATACCCTATCATCATTTTGGAATAACAGCCACAAGTTATTGAACATGTGGACATTTTGTTGGGGATTCATTACCAATGGCATGTTCAGATTAAGATACTATAAGAAAGTTTGTACGCCAAACTCGTATATAAAGCTATTTAACCCTTTTAGTACCAAGTGGAATCTTCCTCCTTATATATAGCAGGAGTTCATTTCAAAATTTAGGGTTTTGATCAAAATTTATTTGGAAAATGACTGAAATTTAAGCAAACAGTGGAGGCCCTGATCAGACGCCGCCTCAGCGGCGTCTGATCTGGGCCTGCACTGTTTGCCAGGGTACCCGTTTTGGGGTTTCTGGTACTAAATGGGTTAAAGCCAACTGCTGAGGGTAACCCATAACCTGCTGAATATTCATTTCAGCCACATCTGACTTTGAACCAGTCATATAACTTGATGTAATTTATTGCTACAAATTCATTAACTGAATATACAACAGGCTAGCCATCTGATCTGGATCTACACTGTTTGCAATGATAGGGATTGTCGTGAACAGCAAGATAAGAGTTAATATAAGCTACCAATATATCTTACTTAGCATTTCGGCCCCCGCCCATCGGGGCTTGAAGAAATATATGGGCTGCATGATGCTTCCACGCAGAGCTGAATCCGACCTGCACACGAGTACTGGTAAACCGCTTAGAGAATCTTAGCCTGCCCAGGCAAAGCGGTGCGCACGAGTCGGACCGTCCATGCTTATAAACCCTATTGGTTACATTGGGCGACAGGGCTTGAGATGTCATTTCATCTCAATGTCGGGTAAAAGTCCCACAAAATTGGAAGCAACGTCTCCAAAATGACCATAAAACGAAGAAACAAAAAAGAATGAACTATTTCGTACGATATCGAATATGCAAAGACAGTATTAATTGAGATATGCCAAATATAAACTGAACGAATCGCAGCCCTTCACATCGCAGTAGAGTTCAACTAATTTGTAACGTCGTAAAGAGTGCCTTCAGTATCGTATTTGTTTCGGCCTCTCAAGAAAGTTTCTGAAAAATAAAATAAATAAAGTATGCTTAATTCAGTGTGTTGACAAAATATGCATGCTTACGGTTTGATTTCTTTAAGAAATGACTACCATGTAGGCACTCAACGTTGCACTAACGTTGAAACAACGTTGAAAACGTTGTTTCAACGTTAGTTCAACGTTGAGTCAACGTTTTGTGCCTGCAGGGTAGCGACACGGCCATAACCTAATGCCTCATTACTTGACATTTAGACTGTATTTTCCTGTTGAATGGGTTCCGGGCCATTGCTGATACCGCCAATGTTTATTATAAAAAAATGAAGATAACGAAAATACAATTTTGTCATATACCTCCAATATTAATTGCATTGCAACACATTGATCTGATGAAGATATGCTATCTCAGGACAAGTGAGCTTTATCAGGTCAATGTGGCATTACAGTTTTATAAATGAACCGGACTCCTGCAAACATAGGCAATTACTGCGACAAATGGAGAAAAAAATACATGCAGACGGTCTTATATGGACCGATTATCGCACGCTGGAATCTGCAATCCATAATTGCTCGTACATTGCATGTTTAAGAGTGTACAAGGGGATAAGCTGATAAACGCGTATTACTATTATCACGTATCACTATTGTCTTCACTTTAAGCAAGATGGGATACAGATTTTTCAAAAGTCTTTAGTGAGTGAGTGCTTCAGTTTTATGTCCCACCAACAGCTAAGGTCAAACGGAGACGGGACCTCGGTTTAAAGACTCATCCGAAAGTCTGGAGAAGCCCGGGGTCGAACCTGTGACTCCTGGTTTACAAGGTGAGTAGCGTAACCACTCGACCACGGAGGCTTCTCAAAAGTCTAAAGACTTTCTCCTGAATCCCATTTATATAATATTGTAACCTTGTTGCTTCTATGTGCTGAATGTATATGTATTAGTTATACAAATAAAATAAAGTTTAAACTAAGCTGATAAACAAGAAAACAAGATGTCATTTGATATCAAGTTTATCTGGACGCGTGTAGACTCGTTCTACAAATATGTTCTATAAAAGGGTTATCCTTTGGAAGCAAGGAATACAACACAGAACTGTAAAATATGGACTGTACATGTTTTCTGGACCAGACTAGCTAGTTTCGGCCAATTAGGCCTCATCAGTGACCCCAAAGAATTTTCCAAATTTCACAATGGAATCAATGATTCCAAAGGACAAGAAAATATAAACTACACTATGACGTAGGGCAGGAGACTTTTTACGGCCGCAACACATTCCCAGATGTCAGCTGTAGTGCCGACAAGCCTCGCGTTTCTACAAGCGTTCTGAAAATAGAAGCGAAGGCAATGATCAGGAATTGATACAATTAATTCACAACTCCCTTCAAAAAACACCAAAGGGAAACACTTTCCTGAAAAACTTGATATCAAAAGACGCGAACCTGATATTCTCTATACCTTAAACCCACATCAAATACACCAAACAGAAATAAACACAAACATAAAACATCGGCATAAAAATTAAGACATTACATGTAGAAAGCGAAAAAAGACAGTTTCTTTCCACCAAATTAGCTAAACGGCTATCCTATTACGATAACACACCCGTGCAACATAGTGCATTTTAATGGCAACTTTTCTGATGAAAATCCGCGATAATTGTTTCATTTATACTGCAAACATTGGTTATGAGTACTCGTTCGAATCGACTTATTGAAGCAGTTCTAACGAGTTCCCCAACACCTAGCTTCGTTAAAACCGCTTCATCGGGTACTCACGACATATGTCTTGGTGTAGACGAGACAACAAAATAATGTATACCCCCATAAACCCCAGTTTTCTCCATAAAAAGTGTGATTTTAGGGGGTGGGGGAAGGGTTCATCATACGGACTTGTTAATGTGATGTAAAAACTACCAGTGCAAAGACAAAGAAAATAATCATTACAATAACACACCCGTGCGTCACATTGCAATTTTTTACATCTCTAAAACGGTCAATATTTTTTGATAAAAAATTGTGATATTATCCTTATTTATACTCAAAACGTAGGTTGAAGGTGCTCGTTAGAACCGCCTCACTGAGGCTGTTCTAACGAGTACCTACAACCTATGACTACGAGCAGAAATAAAGAAAATAATGTATACCGCCGAAAACCCCTGTTTTCTCTATATAAAGTGGGGTATAAGGGGGTGACCATTTCAAGGACTTGTTAGCGTGATGAATCGACAGCAGAATCATCGCCTTGGAACGGTCAGTAAATCAAATAACTTTCAGCACTGGTGGGTTAATTGTGTCTGAGTGTCGGCTAGAAAAAGTGCCATGAACGAGGTCTTAGAATTCCATTACGAAAACACGCCTATACAAATACATTGTAATATTTATCGCCGACAAAATGAAAATTTTAAGATGAAATATTGTGATATTTTTTTCTTATTTCTGGTCAAAATATAAATTGTGGGTACTCGTTAGAACCGCCTCATCGAAGCGGTTCTAACGAGTACCCACAACCTATATTTTAGAGCATTGTGGGTACTCCTCATCGGGGCGGTTCTAACGAGTACCCACAACCTATATTATAGAGCAGAAATAAGGAAAATAAAGTTTACCCCTGAAAACCCCATTTTTACTATATAAAATTGGGGTTCGATGGGGTCTTAATTATATAGGCGTGTTTTCTTGATGTTATTCATATACTGAATATAAACAGTATAGACCCTGATCAGAAGCAGTAACCTGTCGTTGCGTTGCTTCAGGAGAGATGTTTCGCTGATAAAGCAGGGCCACTTACCTAACAATTAGGTAATGTTTAGTTATTTAGCAATCGTTATTTCCTATAATAGCAATGGGGTTTGTCTACAAGTTCTGACAGATTGCATGCATGTTAGCTGAAGCAATAACGGAGGATATGTTTGCGTCCTTCTTTAATTGCACGCCCTGATTTGTTTGTTTGTTTGTTTGAGGTTTAACGTCCCCGACACCACTGTATATGTCATTTTGGAGACGTTGCTTCCAATTTTGTGGGACTTTTACCCGACATCGAGATGGAATGACATCTCAAGCCCTGTCGACCAATGAAACCAATAGAGTTTATAAGCATAGACGGACCGACTGGCTTTGACTGGGCAGGCTTAGATCCTTTAAGCTGTTTACCAGTACTCGTGTGTGGTGGTCAGTTTCAGCTCTGGGTGGAAGCATCGTGCAGCCCATCTATTTCTTCAAGCCCCGATGGGCGGGGGCCGTTGCACGCCCTGACCACGATGGCTCCAGTCTAAAGACTTACTTAAACTTTTCTGTTATGGCGGTTGGTGCCTGATGCCCTGTCTCCAGTCATGCCCAACGGAATCTAACTGTTGTGCTTCTTTTGTTCCAGCATTTCAGTTATTTCAGTCTGTCGAGTCATCATCGTTGTTTTATCTTTGTATTCGTTTGATTTTTATATTCTCGGTGATGTTGCACTGATCCGTTAGACAGCTTGATGCAGACTGAACCAAGGGCGAGGATTTTGGCCACGTAAAATTGACTTAAGCATCCCCTCCCCCTCGTAAAAACTTGACCGTTTCAATGCGGTTCTTCTGTTGTGGTTCTGTTGTGTTGTGCTAGGAAGCCTCCGTGCGGATCGATGGTCCCGACAAGACACAGGGCATCAGGCACCAACTGACATTCTCCAAATTACGAGTTAGATAAATGTCATAAACTATTTAAATACCTCATAGCGTCATAGTTCGGGTAACGTGGACTGGAATAAAGAAAAATGCAATGTGGGTACCTTGCAAACAAAATAATGCGTTCGTTCTGTAGAAAGTGTCTGGCACATGGAAAATAAGAATGAAGACCAATGAGCTGCTGTTCTCGCCTGTTTATTAAAGAAAGTAGAGGCCCTCAAAAGCGATACTCTCTCTCTCTCTCTCCTGATCGATTTGGGATAAAACCAGTGTTTCAGCTGAAGTGCACGACCCGCCGGATGCTTTTAGCTTTATGAGTGTTACCATATATGGGTATGACGGCCATTTTGGTCATTTGACCTGGACTTAAAACGGTTCCCCCAATAAATGCGGCTTATCGTAAGGAGCAAAAATAAATCTTATACTTTAGTACTGTATTCTGAATCGTTTGCAGGATAAAAAACATTCTCACTTTTCCAATACAAAAGCATATGTGTCAAAGTTTGACCTAGGCACAAAGAAGGTCAAGGTCAACACGGGGTCACCATTTTAGCAATTTATGATGGGCCTACGTCCCATATGCTATTTATCAAGTTTCGTGGAAATCTGCCCAGTGGTTCTGGAGAAGACTATTTTTGAAGGATTTTTACCATATATGGCTTGGCGGCCATTTTGGTCATGTGACCTGGACCCCATGAGCAAATTTTGGTTTCCCCCATCACACAGAGGCTCCATATGAAATTGACTTCAATCGGCCCAACGGTTTCCGAGGAGAAGCAGTTCGAAAATTTTCACATTTTTCGCCTCAGCGAGGCTATTCTAAAGGAATGTAATATTTCGCAAGTTCATTGGTTAGATCTCATTGATATCTATCATTATGCCAAAATTGTTTAAATATTCCAAGCGGTTAAGTCACTATCACCAATTTTCACAAACGGGTTACGGACGGACAGACAGACCGACCATATATGGCTTGGCGGCCCTTTTAGTCATGTGACCTGGACCCCATGAGCAAATTTTGGTTTCCCCCATCCCATAGAGGCTCAATATGAAATTTGACTTCAATCGGCCCAGCGGTTTCCGAGGAGAAGCAGTACGAAAATTTTCACATTTTTCGCCTCGGCGAGGCTATACTAAATGGAATGTAATATTTCGCAAGTTCATTGGTTAGATCTCAATGATATCTATCCGTATGCCAAAAATTGTTTAAATATTCCAAGCGGTTAAGTCACTATCACCAATTTTCACAAACGGGTTACGGACGGACAGACAGACTGACAGAATGACAGAGTAACACGGTGATTTTAAGGCACTCTTAGAAAATCAACCGACTTCAGTCGGTCGCTTTTTCTGCAGGTCGTGCAATTCTACTTTTAGGATGAGTTTTGAAAAGCACAGATATCTGGCAAAATGCTTTCTTTTATGTCTGTAGAGATGACGGTCAGTCTCTAACGAAAATGTTCTATTTGTCGTGACTCTGCTCCATCCACATTTTATTCACTTGAGCTAAACTATGGAAAATAACGTATAACATTGCTTAACCCATGAGGCAGTTCACAAGAACATTCTTTGCAAACCATTTAGATGGCTGATAAGTTTTATATGCACACCTGTTGGGTCTGTTTGGACAAATGGTTATTTCAGTCTCCTGTGCGGGCTCTCTACAAGCGTATTACCATAACAGGAAAATAGACATGGTGACTCAAGTGTGTTATTCTTAGCAAAAGCGATACCATTTCTCGTTTTTATTATGCTAATTTAAGTACATAACACTGACATGCACATTAATTATTAGTATATATTACATTACACATTAGCATAGCTAACCTAACTGATGCAAGAAGCAAAACACAAACCTGGAGTGGTCATATCCACCATGTTTTGGACTGGAAATAGTAAAGAACACTATAGATAAACTGGCATTTGGAATGTACGCTTTTTTGACAAATATTTACTGTGTACCATCAGTAGAAAATGAAAAGACTTCCATGCGTTATCCATGTAATAAAATGGCATGTGCACTGGCTGAAGGAATGCCGCGTTTTAAACAGATGAAACTCTGCAGTTTTGTTTTCATTCTTACTTAAAACATTAATTTCGGAGAATTACTGTTGCTGCTCTAAAAACAAAATCAATATAGTGATGCAGGTGCAGACATGAGGAAGGTTTATCTCGTGTAAAACTGTGTGTTTCTTGAGTTCACAGGCTGTAGCATGTTTTCTACATGTTCTGGAACATTAATTTCTTGCACACAAGATACGGAAATCCATAGCCTTAGCTTGGGATAGAAACATTACGCAAACACGCCTTTTACAAATACATTGCCACCTTTATCGCCGAAAAAAAATGAAAATTTTTAAGATGAGAAATTGTGATATTTTTCTTATTTCTGCTCAAATAAAAAAATAAGGTTTACCCCTCTAAACCCCAGTTTTACTATATAGAAGTGGGGTTCAAGAGGGTCAAAATTATATAGGCGTGTTTTCCTGATGGAAAGGCATTTTGTTCTAATCCGGGCGTTCTTACCCAAAATCGAATATTCTCGCGTGTTTGATAAATGCACTGGTTGAATACGACCTCATATGCGCCGTCGTTAAGGTTGACATCACAGCACGTTACGTGACGTCACTATACATTCCTGTAGTGTAATCACAATATGGCGGACGTCGTCAACTGAAGTGACTGAAGCATTAAACTTCCGCACTAAAAATCGAAGGTATGCAAGAAGAAGAATCCAATATGGGTGTGAGGGGTGAATAGAAAAATCCGTCCCTCGGGAGGCCTCGTAATGCCGGATGTGATATCCTCGGAACGGATTTTTCCATCCACCCCTAACACCCATATAAGATTCGTATAGTATACTACGTCTTATATTGCAAACAGGCAACTTAAACATAAGGGATGATGCAACGCATTTAGGACAGTGTTTTGGTTTTATTCAGACAATAGATCCCACAAATAAGTGCATGCATTCTGCGAGCACGTGTTGTTGGGGACAATACTTACTTAGGCTTTTCGAATCCTATGCGCTTTGTCCTAAAAGAAAGTAAACAAAAAGGATTTATCGGATGGCCACTAGGTGTATCATTAATTTTCTTGATCGGAATAAATTGGAGTACGAAGATAGGAAGCCAATTGGAGCTGAATGTTATGGATGTTAAGTGTTATCTCAACTAAATGCCATTAGGAATAATAATGTTATTTATTTATGTTATTTGCGCAAGGAAATAATTAAGGTAAAAAACGGGTATAAAACACACCGGGCAGTATAACTTTACATACCCAGAACAAGAGCGTGTCCGGAACGAGCATGGAAATATCATTCAAGCAGATGTCTGGGAATAGACAAATATATTGCAGTGGTGGCAACGAGGTGAACATCAATACCACAAGTGCACAAACTTAACGTTTTAAATGCACAGATGCAAAGTCAAACACACCATAAATAGAAGTGGAGGCAATGATCAGGAATCGATACAATTAACCCACAGTTCCCATCAGAGACACCAAAGGGAAAGAAACACAAACATGAAACAACAGACCGAAATGCAAACATCAATAGCGGAAAGCCAAAAGGACAAACTTTCCCACAAAATGGCCAATAGGCTATCCAAAATAAAATAATATAAGCGACACAAACACCCAAAGACAAACCATAACAAAAATAAACCCCGACAGAAGAACCGCCTCGGAACGGTCAGCGGAAACGAATTCCACTGTGGGGTTTAAATCGATTTTACGTGGCCACAATCCTCGACCTTACTTTCCTCGCGATTAAGACAAATAATTTGTTCAGTCCGCATGCAGGCCTCCTAACTCATCAATGCAACATCTCCATGAACACAAAAATCAAACAACCACAGATATGAAACAACGGCGAGACCTCGACAGCAAGAAACCACTGAAATGCTGGAGCAAAAGAAAACCAACAGTAAGATTCCGATGGGCCCGACCAGGAACAGAGCATCATGTACCAACTAACATAAGCCTTTACACTGGAACGCCATAGAATCTGAGGCCTGACCCACCGGCGTGCGATTAAAGAGACTGCCATTTTTTCTACCAAGCTTAGGGCATGTTTATTTATTGTATGAAGTTAACGCATCCGATTTTCCGTTCCTTTTTGCACATCATATTATGTAATATTTAATCTTCCCTGAGGCCCTCGATATTTACATATATTACATGTATATACAAACTCACAAATGAACAAAGTGACTGACAGATTATAATTATGTGTTTGTTTGCAGTTAGGATTTGTATATGATATAAAAGAAACATTGAGCAATTCCTGGTAACATTTGTTTGAAGTGGATCAATGTAGAATCTTACTGAAACGGGTGTAAGAAATCTAATGAACCATTGTGTTATCAAGGAACAATTGTTCATGCATTATATTTGGAAGTAAGACAGATTTGAAGATTGACCCTATCTGAAACACACACTTTATTTAAAACACACTTGAGAGTCCACCCCTGTGATAGAAACTCGTTTTGTATTTAGAAAGATTGAACTTGTAAATTGTGTAAGATTTCTTTCCCTTGTAAGAAGTAAATTCTCAAATAGAATAGTCTCATATGTCAAACCTTTGTTAATCTCAAATTTCTTATCTATAAAAGCAGTTGATTGATAAATTAATTGTAAAAAATTAAACACAATGATACGTCAAATTCAGTATTAAGTTATCTTATATAGCTTACAGATATAGCTATTATTTACCAGTTTGGTTTGAAATTATTGAAAAACAATTGAGGTACTGGCCGACTCGGTAAAAGAAAGAAGGGGGTAGCCCCTATGTGCTTATAACGCCCGGTTACCTTAAAAACCAGTTCAGTCAGTCGGTAAAAGAAATTCAATTCAAAACCCGGCTATCCCTTTAACTCTTAAAAAGAGGAAACTGGTCGACAGATCCCCCCCCCCCTCTCCCCAGACGACCAGCCCAAACGAGCCAACGTAGGCATCTCCCCCATCAACCCCAATGAAGGGGACGATTCCTTTGATCGCTCCATGCAGAATGTAGTCAATATGGCAGTCAACAACATGAGCTGCCATGGATCCAATGGAAGCCCAAACACTACACCCTCCCCAAGCCCACCCTGATCCCAACCACTATCCCCATCCCCCACCTACGTCACCATTACAAAGGTCGGGGGACCCATCTCAAAGTCAGAAAGGAAAGAAACTATCAGGGACTTCACAGCCTTTCTTAAATACGACAATATCAAATACACCCTTGGACCAGAAGGTAACCCCGGGATCACCTTCAAAATTACAAGCCATGCCACACATAAAGCAACCCAGGCTATCCTTCGAGCCAAAAGCTCAGCTGTCAAGCAGCCCCCCAGTTGGCAGAAAAAGGGGTCCAAAGACCCAAAGACCCGACCCTCCAATAAACTCCAATACCGGCACTGGCATTCTCAAAAGCACAGGCGTCATCGAAAATGTCCCCATAGCCACTGACCTACAAGAGCTGAAGTTCAAACTCAACACAAGTGGGCACAACATAATAAAAACAAAACGTGTGCTCACAAGAAACAAAAATCCAACCAGGGTAGTGAAAGTGACCTTTCAAGGTAAGGTCGCGCCCAGCATTATTAAAACAGCTGATAGGACCTACTTAATCCAACCGTGCAGGGTACCGTACATACGGTGCAACTCCTGCCAGTCTCATGGTCATTCCGCGGGGAAGTGCCCAAACAAAATAAAAGTCTGCCCCCACTGTAGCATGTGGCACTCCCATCACCAATGCCAAGTCAACTTCAGATACAGGTAATGCTCAAACTGCGGGGGGGGGGGGCCACACGGTGCAGCTCACCCCCAGTGCCCTACCTTCCTCACATACAAAAGGAAGGTAGGTACCCTTAACAGAATAACCAGGAAGGAATGGAACATTAGGCGTATACAGGAGTCCGTCGTTCATGTAGCACACCCATTGGACGATGCCCCCACTCATAACCCCACCCAAACACCTCCCACTATAACCCAGATGCAGACACGACCCATAGCCAGCCCATCAGTACCAAATTATCCCATACCTAACCCTAATCCTAACCCTAGCCATACACCCAGCCATAACCAAACGTATGTAACAACAGAACAACTCATCACCATCCTCGTTGAGGTGATGAAATTGGATAAATTGACCCTTGACCCAAAAGACAAAGCGAAAGCAGTGGGAAATATCGTCAGAACCCACACCCACATAAACCCACACCTGAGAACAAACATAACAGACACCCCGGCTAGACAAAAAACGCACTGCCATACAAATCCCACCAACAGGCGTATAGCAGCACTAAGAGCAGACAACCCAACTCCCATGGATACCTCAACACCCAACCCAACAAACCCGACCCCAAGCCCATAGACATTCCGACCCCCACCCACCCGACCCTATAAGGATATATAATGGCGGACTCCACTGCAAAACCACCCCCTCCACCAGCCTCCCGACTTGACGTCTGCAGTGGAACTCCCGTAGCGCTGTCAATTTACATCAACTTAGAGCCTTTCTAGATGAAAAAACAATATCCCCCCACGCTATATGCCTACAAGAAACCTGGTTCAAAGATAATAAAAGAACTCCTACGATACCAACATTCAAACTTGCCGCCATCTCCAACAGACAGGAAAAAGGAAGAGGTGGCGTAGCCATTTATATAAAAGATAACATCCCATTTGAAAAGCTAGACCTAAATATCAATGACCCCACTTTTGAATCGTGCGCTGTCACCATCCATCTGAAAAACTGTAAAGTAGCCTTGATAAACTGTTACGACCCGCCCAGCAATAAAAACGCAACAAAAGAACTAGATAGACTAAGAAAACTTTTCGACCATATCCCGCACCAAAGCTACATACTTGTAGGTGACTTTAACGCCCATGACACGCTATGGAGCCCAAAGCAGAACCCAAGGGGGAAGGCACTATCAGAGTTATTACTTGAATACGGGGCTACCATCCTCAATGATGGGGCACCAACCATGGCAGAAACTGAATCTTCACCTGACATCACCATAGCCACCCCAAAGCTCTCAGCCCGCTCAGAATGGTATACCCTTGACAATTCCTGTGGTAGTGACCATCTCCCCATTTTGTCCAAATATAATGCCAAATACAACACCACGGGAGCAGCCGTTTCCCAAAAATGGAACCTAAACAAGGCCGACTGGGATCTCTTTAAAAATCTCTGCTCACAAAATTTAGAAATTAGTGACAACCAAAACATGGACGAAATTGCCAACCAGTTAACGTCCACCCTAAAAGAGATCTGTGACAGTACAATTCCAACGACCTCAGTTAAACATAAAAAAACTACTCCCACCCTGGTGGAATCAAGATTGTAGGAAAGCCATAAATCAACGCGAGCAAGCGAGGAAGAAATACTTGAAAAATAGAACTTCCGAGCTTAAGAATAACTACAATAAAACTAAGGCACACGCTAGAACCACCCTACAAATAGCACAAAAACAAGGGTGGCAAGAAATAGTCCACAAACTTAACCATAAGACCACTAGTAAGAAAATGTGGTCTACTTTTAATAAATTTAGGGGTAAACCTACTGAAAAGATAAACTGTCTCAAAATTAACGGCCAGACCATAACTAATGATAGAGAGAAAGCAGACGCCCTTGCCAACCACTACCATAATATGTCGAAAACCTCCAACCAAGATCCTGCCTTCCAAACAATAAAAGAGACCGAGGAGAGAACCTTCAACCAATCTCTCCCTGACTTCTTCAACGATGACCGAAGAAGCAGTAACCTGAACTGCGACTTCACCCTATTTGAACTTAATGAGGCTCTGCAGAGTAAACGCAGCACAGCTCCAGGAGCGGACAAAATTCATTATGAAATGCTGAAACAGCTCCCACCAGATAGCAAACAAAAACTCTTAGACCTCATAAACACTTCCTGGCGTAGAGGAGAAGTCCCCACACAATGGAAACTAGCCACAACAATCCCAATAAAAAAAACCACTCAAGGATAAGCTGGATCCACAATCATATCGACCCATCTCCCTCACCTCATGCACATGTAAAACTATGGAAACCATGATCGCCAAACGCCTCTCCAACTATCTAGAAGCTAATAATATCATCTCAGACAACCAATCAGGCTTCAGGCCTAACAGATCCACAACTGATCAGCGTGTCCGACTGGAATCAGAAATAAACATGGCTTTCATGGAACACAAAATCCTAGTAGCGGTAGCCCTCGATCTTGAAAAGGCCTTTGACCTCATGTGGTCAACAGGCACCATAACCAAACTAAAGGAATACGGAATAAGCGGAAACATGCTAAAGCGGATCCATAGCTTTCTCAAGGATAGAAAAATTCAAACCCGAGTTGGGGACAATACCTCAGAGGAACTAATCCTGGAAAACGGCTGCCCCCAAGGCTCAGTACTAAGTCCCATACTCTTTAACGTAATTGTTAACACCCTTCACGAGGTCCTGAAACCACATAATAATATAGGCCTGTCACAGTTTGCCGATGATAGCGCGATGTGGGGGATACGCTCTACTCTAGAACTGGCGCTCAAAGCCCTACAATCAGTTCTAAGAGAAATCGAAACCTGGGCACTAAGATGGGGATTCAAAGTATCAAACCTAAAGACTAAAGCAATCATATTCAGCAAACGACGAAATCTGAAGACCACTCAAAACAAACTATACCTCTTTGGTAGGGAAATAAAATGGGCCCAGAACATCAAATTTCTGGGCATGATCCTCGACAAACATCTGACTTGGAGAGATCACATTAAAGATCTCAAAGAAAGATGTGAAAAAGACCTGAACCTACTACGAGTAGTGTCAGGTACCACCTTTGGAGCTGATAAAAAGACACTCCTGATCCTATACAAAGCCCTTATTCTTGGTAAGCTAGACTATGGAGCCCAGGCTTACAACTCCGCGTCAGAGAATATCCTTAAAACTGTGAATATCATTCAAAACCACGCCCTCAGGATAGCAACAAGAGCATACCGATCTACCCCAATCAACGCACTAGAGGTAGAATGTGGACTTAAACCACTACATCTACGAAGGGAAGAACTCATACTAAAATACTGGGCTAGATCCTCCCCACTTGGCAAATCCCTCCCAGTGAATGATCTATTAACAGATCATGGTTGCTATTCATGTAGGAGAGCCAAGAACTACAACCCATATTGTAAAAAAGTCCGTGCCCTCCTGAAAGAGCACAACATACCCGATAAGATCCAGGCACCCAAGTACAGATCCAAATGGGATCTCAAACACAACACACCCTCCTGTTACCTCCATCAGGTCCTGGGGAGGAAAGAAGAAAATACAAATGAATACATGAAAAATAAAAGCCTCTCTTATCTTCGCACCAGCCCTGCCGGGAAAACTCTAATCTACACAGATGGCAGTAAGGACCCCTCAACAGGAAAAACCGGCGCCGCATTCGTTGTCCCAGAGAGAAATCTTCACGTACCGATTAAAACAAACCAACACCTCTCAGTATTCACAACTGAACTGATTGCCATTCACTTGGCCATCGACTGGACCATCACAGTTAAGACACCCAAAGCCACAGTACTCACTGACAGCCTAAGCGCTATCCAGGCCCTACAGTCAGGAAAATCCAAAACACGATCTGACCAAATTGACTCAATCCTGTCTAAACCAGATAAGGCAAAAAGAGAAGGGCAAGACATTGAAATCGACTGGATCCCATCCCACGTCGGCATCCCCGGTAATGAGGCGGCCGACGAAACAGCCAGATAAGCACTAGATATAGGTATTAAAGATTATACTCTCCCTTCAAAACGGGAGATCTATACAAACATAGACACCGCCATAACGAGAAAATGGCAAGCTCTATGGGATAGAAACCCAACCAACACCGGGAGGCATTACCAACTCCTCCAGACCACAGTAGGTAAATCTGCTCACCAATTTAGCAACAACAGAAAATTAGACGTGGTGCTCTCCCGTTTGAGATTTAACCATAACGGCCTAAATGCCAACCTCACTCAACTAGGAAACACAACGGGTCTATGCAGAAAATGCGATAACTATGAACTAGAAACAACTCAACACATCTTGTTTGAATGTGTAACAAACGCCCATGCACGAGAAGAGATCAAATCTGAAATGTTCAAATTAGGATATGAATCGGTACACCTACAAGATCTCCTCGCCCCCCCCCCCCACCACCCCCCCCCCCCCCCCCCCCCCCGAAAAACACTGCACGGCCATAGCCGAGGTTGTTAAGAAATTCCTTAAAGACACAAATTACTGGGAAGTAATATAAGAAAAACAGCTTTTGTTACCCACACACCGCGCTTAGGCAACCATCACCTACCGTCAATCTGCACTTGGACCTGAGACGGGGGCGTCAAAGCGAGACACTGTGGTTGCGTCTCATTTGCTTTGCACTTATGGGTGCCCCGCCGAGGCTACCCCGCGTCAAAGGACAAACCAATGACCCTCCCATACCTTCAACATCATAACAGACCACGGGCAAGGGTGCATCATAAGAAAATCCCATAGCCCGAAAACTCCCACGGACATGCTTGAACCTGCGGCGACAAGCCGATTCGGGACACTGTGGTTGCGGCTCATGTGCTTTGCACTTATGAGTGTTCCGATGAGGTAACATGCCGCGGCAGGACAGGCAGCCCCCATGGGAAGGTAATTCTTCACAATAACCGCGCCACCCGTTAACTTGGTTTTGAACAAGTTACCTTAAGTGCCGGACCGTGCCTTTGTGGGGGGACCCCACTCACAAGCCCGGCCCGCCCTGTGCACAGAATGGGAAGCCAAAATATGTGACGGATGACGGGGTCATATTAGCACAAGCACAGTATGCACTAATGACTTTTGTTCGTATTACAGGTACAGGTGGGACCCCGGGGTACAAGAAACTGGACACAACTACACTGATCCGAGCGCACACATGGGGTCCCAAAGCACTAATCCGACTTTTCTATTTCAGGAACGAGAGGAGGCTCGACGGAGCCCGTCAGGACAACATCCTGAGGGCACCTGGGAGAAAGCCCGTACTAGGCTCCCCCTAGGTACCAACAGAATGAAGTCCCCGGAAGTAGGCAAAGCGAAGGCATAAATACTGCCAGAACAGAGCATACAAACGGGGACAGGTCACACGCTTAATATCTTTATAGGCGGGGCAACGACAATATCCACCATTTGCTAGGTATTTGGAAATAGGAAGTCCCTTAAAAATGCCTTTTGGAAGACCATTCGAAAATAAAAATTAGCGGGTTTGCAAAACGGCTGATTAGCCTCATAACTGCCTTTCCCAAACAAACACATACTTCCATACACATCACGAAGACACACCTGTCCAATTTTGAACCCCCACTTGCATAGGCAGGTCTCCGTGATGAGAGCACGGGTACTAGGACTTTTTGCAATAGCCGGAATTGGCTGGTCTATTAGTAACCCATTCTGGCTCACTTTAGATGCCTGTTCAAAATTCAAAAATTTCATGCGTTATCACCCTTTAACAAGCATCCTGACCGAAGGCGTTTTCTTGCCATGTCAGGGGTGGAGGCAGAGAATAATGGAAGCCAGAACTGATAATGTATGTTAGCTTTTTTCCTCAGCCAGACATTCGAAAACAGGGCTGTGCTCTGACACATTTGGCAGTCGAAATTGGCAACACGTCATCACATACTAGAGCCCGTCTTTGGTCTGATACCTGCACTCAAAATTCTAAAATCGCTATAGAACTGTGTTTCTTAGGACAAACGCTGTACCTTGGGTGCGATTTGTGCCTTCCTCCGATTAAGAGTTCAGTATATTCCCATTGGTCAGCTAACACCTGTCGAATTGACAAGTGCCAGCACATTGGAGGCCCTGGGAAGAGCAGTTCATAAACTAATCCCATTTAGCGAGATGGGGGTAGCCCCTATGTGCTTTAAGCGCCCGGTTACCTTACAAAAACTATCAAGTCAAGTCGGTATAAGAATCTGTTGTTGGGCAATGCTAACGCGCCTGACCGTAGCGGACGTTTGTTTGTTTGTTTGATTTGAGGTTTAACGTCTCCGTCAACACTGTAAAGGTCATTTTGGAGACGTTGCTTCCAATTTTGTGGGACTTTTACACGACATGAGATGAAATGACATCTCAAGCCCTGTTGCCCAATGAAACCAATAGGTTTTATTAGCATGTACGGTCCGCCTCGCACCGCGGTTCCTGGACAGGCTAAGATCCTCTAAGTGGTTTACCAGTACTAGTGTGCGGGCCGGATTTAGCTCTGCGTGAAAGCATCATGCAGCCCATATATTTCTTCAAGCCCCTATGGTCGGGGGACCGTAGCGGACGTAAAATGCTTTAACTTTACAATACAATACTCGGATAGATACAATCAGTCATTTTAGGCACTACCATTCATTGATCAAAATTAATAGATAGGAAGTCTGCATGCGAACTGAACAGATTATTTGTCTAAATCGCAACGGATATGAGGGTGGGGCTTTAAGCCCCCGCCCATCGGGGCTTGAAGAAATGGATGGGCTACATGATGCTTCCACGCAGAGTTGAAACCGACCCATACACGAGTACTGGTAAACCGCTTAGAGGATCTAAGCCTGCCCAGGCAATGCGGTGCAAGTTGGCTCGTCCATGCTTATAAACCCTATTGCTTCCACTGGGCGACAGGGCTTGAGATGTCATTTCATCTCAATGCCGGATAAAATTCCCACAAAATTGGAAGGAACGTCTCCAAAATGACCTTTACTTAATCCCGGCAGTGGAATTTGTTTCACTGACCGTTCTTCTGTCGCACGTTTTGCGGGTACGATACCTTTCGGGGTCGGCAACATTCTTTCGTGGTGATTGATCGTGAAATCTTTTCTACGGTGATTCTCTCCCTTACGCTGTTTTCAGAAGTACAGTTGTCAGTTTCTGATTACGCCTGATTACACTCTTCTTGAGACCATGTCTGTTGATCTGAACATTGATATTTGCCATTTGTCTATGGATTAATGATTTTGGATTAACGCTTTGGTACTTCGACCTAAATTACTTTTCTGGCGAAAGAATGTGCACTGTACTGGTTTAAGTGCCGAGGAAAAGAATGTCCTTACTTGTGTTGACTGGGCGTTAAACTCCAATGCAAACAAACAAACAAACTGGCCCATTTTTTTGTTATGGTTTGTCTTTGAGTCAGTGTATTGCCTATAAAAAGGTGTTTCAGAATTGTTTCATTTCTTATCGGATTATTAATAGCTTATCTGGAAACCATCTTATATTTCTTCTTAAAGTATCGATGATAAATTATCAATTAGCCTAGTGCTTTTTTGTTGGTTGTTGGTTTGTTTTTAAAAGCTGTTACTTGCCTATTTTTTACTATTACCTCCCTTTGAAAAAAAATATTTCCATTTGTGCACTTTATGACTCAGTGACATTATTCCAATAAATAAGACTTACTTGATCATTGCCTTCACATCAGTCTTACCTAATTGCTTTCAAATGAAACAAGCTTTGGAATATTGTAGCGTAAGGAATAATTTGTGGTGAAACGTGGAATATGAAAAGTAGAAGTAAAACAAAGATCAGGAATCGATACAATTAACTTACTCCACCCATCAAAGACACCAAAGGGAAGGAAACATAAACATGAAGCGACCAGACCATAATGGAAACCTAAACAAAGGAAGGCAATACGGACAGTTACTTTCCCACAAAATGGCCAAATGGCCATCCAAAATAAAAAAAAACACAAGTGATACACACAGTAAGTAACAAACAACAACATAAATAAACCGCCACAGAAGAACCGCATTGGAACGGTCAGTGCAAAGAATTCCACTAGGGGGCTTAAGTCGATTTTACATGGCCATAATCCTCGCCCTTACCTCTGTCTCGGTATACACTAATTTTGTTTAGTCCGCATGAAGGCTTCCTAACTCATCAGTGTAACATCTCCGAGAACATACAAATAAAAAAAACTACAGAGATGAAACAAGGTTAATGACTCGACAGCATACAACAACAGAATTGCTGGAGCAAAAGAAAACCAACAGTTAGACTCAAAGGGGTCCGACCAAAGACGGAGCATCAGGTGCCTACCAACATAAAAAATACTAAAATAAAATTCCATTTATGTTTTTACGCTGGAACCGTCATATAATCTTAGGCCTGACCCACCGGTGTGCAATCAAAGAGGGAAGCAAAGTTGCCAACCGTGATTGGGTTAACCACCATGCATGTAGTCTGTTTAATAACAGAAATGTTGTACCCAATCTTTATATATCGACGAACGAGTTTACGAAAATGGGTACTAAAGTCATTACAGGCATGTATTTTTCAAAATTTATATACTAGGTCACCATATAATTCGGGTTCCGATAGGCCTTGTTGCAGAAGTGTTTTAAGTCCAACATTGAATTTTGAAACCAAATCAGAATGACCTCTATAAAACTTAGAAAAGGCTTACGTTGTTTATGATACCGATACCCCTGATTAAGAAGTTTAGCAGTTAATAATTTATTACGAGTGTTGAAAAGTAGAAGTAAAACAAAGATCAGGAATTGATACAATTAACTTACTCCACCCATAAAAGACACCAAAGGGAAAGAAATACAAACATTAAGCGACCAGACCATAATGGAAACCTAAACAAAGGAAGGCCATAAGGACAGTTACTTTAATACAAAATGGCCATATGGCCATCCAAAACCAAAAGACACAAGTGATACACACAGTAAGTAACAAGCAACAACATAAATAAATCGCCACAGAAGAGCCGCCTTGGAACGGTCAGTGGAAGATTTCCACTGGGGGGGGGGGGGGGGTGCTTAAATCGATTTTACGTGGCCACAATCCTCGCCCTTACTTCCGTCGCGATTTAGACAAATAATTTGTTCAGTCCGCATGAAGGCCTCCTAACTCATCAGTGCAACATCTCCGTGAACACAAAAATCGAAGAACCACAGAGGTGAGACAACGGTGAGGACTCGACAGCAAGAAACCACTGAAATTCTGGAGCAAAAGAAAACCAACAGTTAGACTCCGATGAGCCCGACCAGAGACAGAGCATCAGGCACCAACCAACATTATCTCTCTAATTCTCAATAAGCCTTAACGTTGGAGCCGTCATAGAATCTGAGGCCTGACCCACCGGCGTGCAATTAAAGAGGGAAGCAAAGTTGATAACCGTGATTGGGTTAACTACCATGCATGCAGTCTGTCGTATAATATCCATGTTGTACCCAATATTTTTATATCGAAGAATGATTTTACGCAATTGGGTGCTGAAATCATTGCGGTTATATATTTTTCTGAATTTATATACTAAGTCACCATAAAATTCGGGTTCCGATAGACCTTGTTGCAGAAGAGATTTAAGTCCAATATTGAATTTTGAAACTAAATCAGAATGGCGTCTATAAAATTTTGAAAAGGCTTTGCGTAGTTTATGGTACCGATAACCCTGATTAAGGAGTTTAGCCGTTAATAATTTATTACGAGTGTTGAAGTCAGTTAAATGACTACACACTCTAGCAAATCGAATTAATTGCGAAATATAAACGCAATAGGATGGCGCACGAGGAACATCACCATCCAAAAAAGGAAAATTTACAATCTCAAAATCAAAGACATCGCGTTTATCATAAATTTTGCACGAAACAAATCCACCTACAATAGATAGATGTAAATCCAAAAACGGGGCCTCGGTATCAGAAGAATTAGCTTTATTTAACTGAAGTTCTAGGGGGTAAATCTGACTGATCAAACCATCAAAATAGGTATTATCAATATTTAATAAACCATCTTAATATCTAGAAGTAGAGCTAAAAGCTTCAATAATTTCAGATTGGTTATCAATGGAAAGCGACAAAATGAAGTCTCTTTTATAACAATACAAGAACAGATCAGCCACAAGAGGTGCGCAATTAGTACTAATCGGAATACCCACAATTTGTCTAAATAACTTAGTACCGAATCTAATATAAATATTGTCAAGTAGAAAGGTGAGGGCATCACACACTTTCTGACATGACCAAAGTGTATAATTCTTAGGCTCTTTAGAAGTGAAAAATGCATTTCTGACATTACATGCAAGATAGAGAGAATCTTCTCTTTGAAAAGCCTATTCAATTAAATCATTAAGCTTTTCTTTTATAAGATTATGGGTAAGTGTAGTGTAAAGAGTGAAAAAATCGTAGGTAGACAGACTAGAAGCACGAAAATGTCTAGATTTCAATTTATTTAAAACCTCATTCGAATTTTTTATAGACCAAAACAGATTTCTTCCTTATCTTTCAAAGTCTTTATCACAATATTTAATTACATGCGTTTTAATAGCAGTAAATAAAAATCAAAAATGAGTTCCTTCAAGATCAATGAAAACATTCATAAGACAGAAGATGGGTCATACTACGTAGTTTCGGCTAATAAAGCCTCATCAGTGACCCTGTATTGATCCGGCAAAGAAAGCCAGAGGAAAGACAGGAAGTTAATAATTTAGAAAGTTCAGTGGTAGTGCAAGAGCTAGAATTTGCAATAAACCGTGCTTTGTAAGGTTTTTTATGAAGTTTTGGTAACCAGTATAGCGTAGGAAGCTTGTCTTGGCCTTCGTTAACACACACAGCAAATTTGGTGGCTGAAAGACAAACATGTTTATCTACTATAGCTCTCTCTTCAGCTAAAGGCTGAAGTTCATAGGCCTTACTACTACGAAGCTCCTGCTTAAGCGTGTTAACATAGTGGAGCCGTCACACAACGACGACGTTGTTAGCGGCCTTGTCTGCAGAGGCCAAAACAAACTTCATATGAAATTCTAGAATACCTAGTTTAAGATGACGTAAAGACGTCTTGGGCTTAGGAGGTAATAAGTTAGTATTTTGAGAATAGAAAGAAATGCGTTTATTCACTAGTTTTAAAATGCTAAGTTTCCAGTCCTTAAGGGCTTTATGCTCAACATACTCTCGCTTACACCATCGATTACCGAATTCATTCAAGGAAGCAGCGATTTCATCTCTACATTTACTGAAATCAATTTTAGAAGGAAACCGATATTTCGGTCCTTTAGAAATTATATTCCTTATCCTAGAATCAGGAATAATTTTCAAATTGCCAGTAATTACATGACCAGCAGCAGGATAGCAATACTTTGAGTTTTTACAATCACATGAATCAGGAGTATTAGTATCAATTTCAAGATCTGAAACAAGTTTATTGAAATTAAAATGATAGATCTCACAGGTTTGTTATATTTATAGCAAATTATAGGTGTTTCAGTATTTTGAAAATAAGCAGGAATGGAAGAAAGCACCGATCCCTCACGGAAGATACTGGGCAAATCTATAAAATCCATACCCTTATTAATGAAGGATATTTTGAAGAAATGGCGTTTATGGTTAATTTCAGAATCAATGTAAGGACGGAGAGTATGCTGAGTATAGCCTCTAGTTAAGAGAGCCGCATCATATAACTGATGAGAACTATTGTAGAATTTATTCGCCTCGGTGTCCAGAAGACGTAAAACAGAAACGGGCAATGAATTTAAAAATGAAGGCATAGAGTGGCGTCCATGATTTAATAATATAATTGACAGTCACTTCAGTCTAGTATTGTTTCGTTTAAACGCACATGATTTACGTTTAAAGTTACCATTTTTCCTGGTGCCGTGAGATCTAGTTCTGCGTTTTCGACATTCCAGGAGTGAGAAAATATCAAAGTCCGGCATTCTGGAAATATTACCCTCATGATAAATGTTGTCATTAAATCCCAGTGGAAAAGGGGTCTGTAAAAATTTAATCCATTTCAGTTCAGCTTCATGTCTTTTGATTATTTTGAATCTAGATGTAGAATTTGCATCGTAATAAAGTTTTTCCACTGGTTGTATAACAATGTTAATTACAGAATGACCTGTACGCCGATAGTGACGGTACAAGAAAGTGTCAGTTTTCTTAGGCTTACTCATTCTACGATAATGCTCGTTCAATCTGGTTTTAAGCATGCGGTTAGTTTGACCGACGTACTGCATATTACAATTTGCAGCACGTCAAGTAATTAGATAAATTAAATCTGTAGACTGTCATGTCAAATCAGACATGTTTACTACAGAGAAGCGTCTACCGTTTACAGATGAAGTAACGGTAGACGCAGTGCTTAAATGCGAACAACATCTGCACCTCTTGGCATTGCACTTAGAAATACTAGGATACATTCCACTTCTTTTCCACGGATTAGTATATTTTCGAAGGATGGGCGATTTGAGAGGAGATAGTCTTATACGAAGACTACTCCCAAAAACATTGGTATTGCCTGCTCCTTTGAGATTAACTGAAGTTACAGAAGACAAATTTAAGGGTCTAACCAATACCGAAGGCAACATAGTATTAAAGTTCTTAATAGAATGGGGAATCCGTACAGAAGAAGCAGAGTGTAACCTAAGGGGTGATATTGATATTTTAAATGTATTTGTAATACTCATTTTGGTTAATAAGGTTGTGATACCGTCAAAACTAAAGCGATGTTCATACCGGTTATTAAATAAATAAATAAAACAGCATATAAAATTACTGAAGAAGATTCCTTCGAATAGAAGGAAAGTACAACAAAAGCCCACAAAACATCCTAGTCTACTTAAAGTACAGGGATGTCAAACAAGCAGTTGTTATACAACGAGGAACGAACATCGGTTTAATAATGACCTTCAACAGGTATCTAAAGGATGTCAATTGATGGAACAGTGAAAAGCAATTGTATAAGCAATCCCTGAGGATTTGAAAAATAAGAGCATTAAATGCATGTACGGGGAGACATTTTACAGACGCCACACGGCACAAACAAAACAGCCCTGATATGCAAAGTAGAAGTAAAACAAAGATCAGGAATTGATACAATTAACTTACTCCACCCATAAAAGACACCAAAGGGAAAGAAATACAAACATTAAGCGACCAGACCATAATGGAAATCTAAACAAAGGAAGGCCATAAGGACAGTTACTTTCCCACAAAATGACCATATGGCCATCCAAAACCAAAATACACAAGTGATACACACAGTAAGTAACAGACAACAACATAAATAAATCGCCACAGAAGAGCCACCTTGGAACGGTCAGTGGAAGATTTCCACTGGGGGGCTTAAATCGATTTTACGTGGCCACAATCCTCGCCCTTACTTCCGTCGGAAGTTAGTCGGATACATGAAGTCGGATACATGACTAGACACTCTAGCGAATCGCATTAAATGCGAAATATAACACCCGTACCATGTCGCACGAGGAACATCACCGTCCAAAAAGGAAAATTTACAATCTCGAAATCAAAATCATCACGCATATCATAAATTTTGCAAGAAACAAATCCATCTACAATAGATAAATGTAAATCCAAAAATGGGGCCTATGTATCGGAGGAATTTGCCTTGTTTAACTGAAGTTTTATGGGACAAATCTGACTGATCAAACTATCAAAGAAAGTATTGTCAATATTTAATAAATCATCTAAATATCTAGAAGTAGAACTAAAAGCTTCAATGATTTCAGATTGGTTATCAATGTAAAGCGACAACATGAAGTCTCTTTCATAACAATACAAGAGCAGATCAACCGCAAGAGGTGCGCAATTCGTACCCATTGGAATACCCACAATTTGTCTAAATAACTCAGTACCGAATCTAATATAAATATTGTCAAGTACAAAGTTGAGGGCATCACAGACTTTCTGACATGACCAAAGTGTATAATTCTTATGTCCTTTAGAAGTGAAAAATGTATTTATGACATAACATGCAAGATGGAGAGAACCTCCTCTGTGAAAAGCCCATTCAGTTAAATCATTAAGCTTTTCTTTTATAAGATTATGAGGAAGTGTAGTGTAAAGAGTGGAAACTCGTAAGTAGACAGACTTGACGCACGAAAACCTCTGGATTTCAATTTATTTAAAACCGTCGTATAGTTTTTGACACCGTTTTGAGTTTTAATTGACTTAGTTCTAATATAAAGTGAAAAAGTGCTGCAATATCGCAGTGGTTACTTGTTTGCAGAAGTATACACATTTTCGACCAATTGCAAATTACATTTTATTCAATCGAGACTTATATTAATAAGTAGGTCAAAAACAGGTTATACAGCTACGCCGAAAAAAGAAGGACGACAGTGATTAGGAACCGATACAAGTAGGTCACACTTCCCATCCAAGGCAGCAAAAGGGAAAGAGACACAAACATAAAACCGCTCCACCATGACAGATTCAAATTAAACAGTAATTGAACATGACTTTAGTCAGTCATGACCTACTAAGCTTTGGCACGTCCGTTGAGCTAATATAGGTATAATGGTTAGCAGGAACAGACGGGACAAATGAAAACAGCCATCCAAAGCCACAAACAGAACAGAGAGGGAAAGTTGATAAAAAGGAATATACAAAACAGAAACAAAATGCATCAAGACTCAAATCCAATAAACGATTATGAATACATGCCTTTTCAAATACACGTAAAAAGAAAATATTACCACCAAAAAATGAAATTTTTATATAAGCAAATTTTACATATTTCATTTCTTTCCCTTTGGTGTCTTCGATGGGTGGAGTAAGTTAATTGTATCGATACCTGATCTTTGTTTTACTTCTACTTTTCATTTTTCTGCTCAAAACATAGATTGCGGGGTCTCGTTAGAAGTAGAAGTAAAACAAAGATCAGGAATTGATACAATTAACTTACTCCACCCATAAAAGACACCAAAGGGAAAGAAATACAAACATTAAGCGACCAGACAATAATGGAAACCTAAACAAAGGAAGGCCATAAGGACAGTTACTTTCCCACAAAATGGCCATATGGCCATCCAAAATTAACAGACACAAGTGATACACACAGTAAGTAACAAACAACAACATAAATAAATCGCCACAGAAGAGCCGCCTTGGAACGGTCAGTGGAAGATTTCCACTGGGGGGCTTAAATCGATTTTACGTGGCCACAATCCTCGCCCTTACTTCCGTCGCGATTTAGACAAATAATTTGTTCAGTCCGCATGAAGGCCTCCTAACTCATCAGTGCAACATCTCCGTGAACACAAAAATCAAAGAACCACAGAGGTGAGACAACGGTGAGGACTCGACAGCAAGAAACCACTGAAATGCTGGAGCAAAAGAAAACCAACAGTTAGACCCCGATGGGCCCGACCAGAGACAGAGCATCAGGCACCAACCAACATTACCTTGAATTAGATCTCTCTAATTCTCAATAAGCCTTTACGTTGGAGCCGACAATATGGTTTCGGCAGAAACAAGAAAAATAATGAATATCCATGTAAAACCTAGTTTTACGATTAAAAAACTTTGGTGCCCGATGCTCTATCTCTGGTCGGGACCATCGGAGTCAAATTGTTGGTTTTCTTTTGCTCCAGTATTTCAGTGGTTTCTTGCTGTCGAGTCCTCACCGTTGTTTCATCTCTGTGGTTGTTTGATTATTTGTGTTCACGGAGATGTTGCACTGGTGAGTTAGGAGGCTTTCAAGCGGAGTGAAAAATAATTTGTCTAAATTGCGACGGGAGTAAGGACGAGGACTCTGGCCACGTAAAATCGATTTAAGCCCCCCTCCCCCCTCCCCACGCCAGGCGTGTTTTCGTAATGTGACCTCATGTGAGCAGCTTAATTATGTTCTCAAGTACATGCATTAACAAATCAAAACTTTATCTTTTTCTGTTTTTGAGGTACGACTGCAAATTCTAGGATCAACATTTAGGGTTGTCCCTGTGGTGGACATAAGTGAACAGACGGATGAAGAAATGGACGAACTGACAAACGGACGGAAACTTGCGCGCCTATATTTCCCTGTTGAAACAGGCGCGACAACAAATAATGCCTTATGTGACCCTACTAAAACTCAAACGACCCTAATTCCTTTTCAGAGTGTATATAAACAGTATTTTCTTTTTTTTGTTAAATTGGACGTAAAGATGAAAATAAATGATACATTGCAAATTTTATTGGGCATATTCTATATATGTGTTTAAATTGTACGTCCCACATATGGAAATAGGGCCTCGATTTATAGACTCATCCGAAAGCCTGGAGAAACCCGTAATCAAACCCACGCCCCCTGGTGTATGAGGCGATTAGCATAACTAAACCACCACAGTGGCTTCTAGAAACTTATTGGTTAATTGTTTTGAGTTTAAACGACACTTCAGCACTTGTGGGTCATTTTGTGTCGTCTACCATAGAAAGGGAGAGAAGAGATAGAGGACATTATACATCACGTGAACAAATCCGTGAAATGAACACACCCTAAACCCCAATTTATACAGAGAAAACTGGGGTTTACGGGGGTATACAATATTTTTCTTATTTTTGCTCTAAGACATAGCGTGTGGGTACTCGATATAACCACCTCAATGAGGCGGTTCAAACGAGTACCCACAACATATGTTTGCAGTATTTATAAGAAGAATATCACGGATTTTCCTGAGTAAAGAAAAAGTAAAACAAAGATCAGGAATCGATACAATTAACTTACTCCACCCATTAAAGACACCAAAGGGAAAGAAATACAAACATTAAGCGACCAGACCATAATGGAAACCTTAACAAAGGAAGGCCATAAGGACAGTTACTTTCCCACAAAATGGCCATATGGCCATCCAAAATTAAAAGGCACAAGTGATACACACAGTAAGTAACAAACAACAACATAAATAAATCGCCACAAAAGAACCGCCTTGGAACGGTCAGTGGAAAGATTTCCACTGGGGGCTTATATCGATTTTACGTGGCCACAATTCTCGCCCTTACTTCCGTCGCGATTTAGACAAATAATTTGTTCAGTCCGCATGAAGGCCTCCTAACTCATCAGTACAACATCTCCGTGAACACATAAAATCAAAGAAACACAGAGGTGAGACAACGGTGAGAGCTCGACAGCAAGAAGCCACTGAAATGCTGGAGCAAAAGAAAACCAACAGTTAGACTCCGATGGGCCCGACCAGAGACAGAGCATCAGGCACCAACCAATTTTACCAAGAATTAGATCTCTCTAATTCTCAATAAGCCTTTACGTTGGAGCTGTCATAGAATCTGAGGCCTGACCCACCGGCGTGCAATTAAAGAGGGAAGCAAAGTTGCCAACCGTGATTGGGTTAACTACCATGCATGCAGTCTGTCGTATAACACCCATGTTGTACCCAATCTTTTTATATCGAAGAATGATTTTACAAAATTGGGTGCTGAAGCCATTTTTGAGATGTGAAAAAATGCACTATGTCGCACGGGTGTTTTATCGTAATAAGATGAGATGAAAGTAAGGGCCAGAAGAGAAAGAGGAAAATGAATGGAATTGTAGAAACAGAAAAATAACAACATTCCCCCTCTACCCTCACTTGCTTTAAGGACGGCAGATTTTGACAAACAGTCAGCTAATATCAGTTGGGTGCCTCGGTGAGGCAAGATACGCGGCACCCTTGCCTCACCCAACCACCCCTTTCAAGGGGTATATACTGTATATTTACAAAGAAAATTAAACATCTGCCAATTACAATGACATGGCGAAAACTTAGATCACCGTAATTTTTCTAACTTTTGTGACACCTAAAAATGTTACTATATTAAATCCCAAAAAATGGAATATAGTTCTTTACAATACAGCAACATGTCCCAAGCATTTTGATGGAATGGCAAAAAGTGAAGACCCTGATCAGATGTTGGTATGTTCTGTTTTTATATGCATGTGTGTACTAAATATATAAAAATTATAGCACTTAAGCTGTGACACAACACAAACCACGAATTTTCGTCCTTCTTCCTCCGTAATGAAATTATTGAAACGCTCATGCTCGGCCACCTAGTTTGGCTACATGACTGATTCTTAGTTGTTGCCTTAATTATGGTAACCGTTTTGGTTTTACGGCACATTCAAGATTATTTTACTAATATCGTGCCGATCGTTAATCAGAGGTGGATGAAAACCAGAGAAACCCGAGACAAAACACATGTTCTTCCGTTGCAGAACTTCACAACTTACATGTACATGTGAGCCGAGTCAGGCATCAACCACAGCAGTGAGTGACCTGATGATCAAGAGTCAGCGCTCTTACCCACTACGCCACGGAGGCACGTAGTTTCGCCTTTTATCTAGTTCTTACTTTATGTGTGAACAGTGAATGCTCTGAAATCTGTGTGTGCTACAGTTTTTGCTGTTTGCATATGTGATAAGGACCAAAATTTAATGTGCTTGATCATTTATCATTATATCAAATATTAACCAAATCAGTCAGAACGGTTTGAAAACATAAAACTTTAACATTTGCTTATACAATGCCCGCGGAAAATCGGTTGTTTGTGAATGTTGTTCAGGCGAGCGAAAAATGTAAAAATACTTCAATGTTTCGGGTCCATCATATTTTAACGTTGAACTAGAAAATGGTGTTTGTAAAACACAATGCCCCTAACGATATGATTATTTCTAAATGGAGCTAATGCAACATGTACATAATTCAAGAGAACCCAATAACACATATGGTGTATGGTCCATGGCCAACTTTATCCGACATTTTACCTATTCTCTTTCAACCGTGAGATTATCTCACTTTGATTGAGGCCTATGATATGGGCCCCGTCAAGCGATTTTGGTAGAAGGTTCAGGCGAGCCTGGGCATCCGCGCAGTCTCGCCAGAACCTTTGCTGCTCGCTCATACAAGCAGTGAATCAAGAGGAACCTTCAGACAGAAAGCCATATCCCTGGTCCCTCTGAATGGCTGGGCATGCGCTGTTAAAAGTTGTCATGACGGAATGCTCGAAGACACAAATTCGCTTGGCGGGGCTCATATATACCCGTTGTGTTATCTCACTGTGATATAATCCGGCTGTGTGTGAAAATGACCCCGAGGGATATTGAACGAGAATTGCTTATGTCAAAAGATCTCTAGTTAATTTCCGACTGGCTGTTTTGGTGTCGTTACTTAAGTTTAAACGAGTGAGAAATTACTTTTGTTTGTAAACCGTTAATAGTGAGACATTGTTTGTGCTTAACACGAAATATGATTGGTTCTCAAAAATCCATGTTTTTGTCATGGAATGAAATATTCCACTTTATATACAAAATACTGGAAAAAAAAGAAAAAAAAACTATGATAGTTTAGTGTCAGTTGAAACATTTTAAATGACATTGTTTTGAAATACAACATATAATGAAAACCCCTTTACCACCCCCCCCCCCGCCACTTTACGTAGGGGAAATAGAAATTAAGACAATGATCAGGAATCGGTACAATTAACCCACAGCTCCAATCAGAGACACCACGAAAATGAAGCACAGCCATGAAACAACTGGACCCTTACTCATTAGTGCAACATCTTCGAGAACAAAAAAAAAAAAAAAACAGAGGTGAAACAACGGTGAGGACTCGACAGCAAGGAACCACTGAAATGCTGGAACATAAGAAAACCAACAGTTGGACTCCAATGGGCCCGCCCAGAGACGCAGCATGGGAACATCACTAGCAGAAGGCCAACAGTACTGTTACTGTCCCACAAAATGGCTAATTGGCTATCAAAAGTAAAATAATTTAAGCGATACACACACTCGGAGACCATAACAAAACTAAACTACGACGGAAGAACCGCATTCGAACGATCAGTGAACCGAATTCCACTGGGGGATCTTAAAACGATTTTGCGTGGCCCTTACTTCCGTCGCGATTTAGACAATCATTTGTTCAGTCCGCATGAAGGCCTCCTAACTCATCAGTGCAACATTTCCATGAACCGGGATTTATAAACATTTTCATTTTCTAGTGTCTGGTCCAAGACCTAGGTTGTGAGAACTCGTTGATGAGGTGGTTCTAATCTGTATCACGACCTATAATTGGAGTATAAGTTAAATAAAATTGCCAAACATTTTACCACAAAAAAGACCGTTTGAGGTGGAATATTCCACTCATTGAAGCCCATTTAGAGTTATAGTTATATTTTGGTTGCTACAAACCGAGACGCCCATTTTCGTAGTGTATTCTATATTTCTTTGTATCGATTCTCGTTTCTTAAAACCGAGACGCCCATTTTCTTAGTTGTATGATTTTTTTGAAAAAGCAAACTTTATAATCTTATTTTAGACCTAAGTACGGGCGAGGATTGTGGCCAAGTAAAATCGATTTAAGCCCCACCAAGTGGAATTCGTTTCCCTGACCGTTCCAAGGCGGTTCTTATGTCGCGGTTTATTTTTGTTATCTTTTGTCTTTGGGTGTTTGTGTGGCTTATATTATTTAGTTTTGGATGGTCTATTGGCCATTTTCTGGGAAAATAACTGTCCTTTTTGCTTTCCGCTGTTGGTGTTTCCGTTGGAGTATGTTCCTTCATGTTTGTGTTTCTTTCCCTTTGGTGTCTCTGATGGGTTGATTGTATCGATTGCTGATCATTGCCTCTATTTCTATTTTCCACTGAATATCATAATTTCAATGTTTAACAACATATACTTACGAGTTTCCAACTTTGTTTGATTTCGTCATCAAGCATGCACAAACTATCGATGTGACCTGTAAAAAAATCAAAACTAGTGACTATAAAGCGAAGGGGTTTGTTTTATACAGCTTACAGACACAATACGTATACGGGTGCAAGAACACCAGTCCTATGATATCCACTCTGCGTCCCTGTACAACAAATCCCCAGTGAAATTCGTTTCCCTGACCGTTCCAAGGCGGTACTTCTATCGCCGTCTATTTTTGTTATGGTTTGTGTTTGGGTGTTTGTGCCGCTTATATTAATTTGTTTTGGATAGCCAAACGGCCATTTTGTGTGAAAGTAACTGTCCTTTTGGCTTTCCGCTGTTGGAGTTTCCATTAGGGTCTGTTGTTTGATGTTTGTGTTTCTTTCCTCTGGTGCTGTGGGTTAATTGTATCGATTCCTGATCATTGCTTTCATTTCTATGCTACATACACAATACGAATACGGGTGCAAGAACACCAGTCCCATGATATCCCCTCTGCGTCCCTGTACAACAAATCCCCCAAGTGAAATTCGTCTGATTACAATCTTCTGGAGTCCATGTCTGTTGATCTGAACATTGATATTTGCCATTTTGTCTATTGATTAATGAGTTTGGTTAAACGCTTTAAAATTGGTACTACGACCTAAACTACTTACATGTCAATGTGATAAATCCTTACCCTACCACCAGATGAAATACATGGCAAAAATAAATTGGTTAATCACGCACAGATAACTTGGATTGTATTTGTAAATAGTAGCTGGCCATAATATACATTACAGTAAATCGTTTAAGTAAGTCTGTAACCATTTAGGTTGACCTGATCTTGAGTAAATGCCGAAAAATAAAAAAATGCATAAATCGCAATGTTACTGTTTTCGTGAAGTTTATAGCCAAGCTGAACATGTTTAATTATGAAACGAACCCACAACAATACCTGTTCCACAAATTTCAACCAATTCCGTGCCCAAGAATGGTAAAGGGTTGGCTCTGACTCTGACTAACTTATATTTTTGATGGTCATACAAAATTGGGTTTTGCACGTGACAAGCCGTCCCATGATGGTTAACATTTCTGCAGAGTAATTTTAAAATCCATCGAGAAATAAGGAAGTTATTGATCGCGTTCAAGTTTCGGACGCACGGACGTTCGGGCGGACGGACAGGGGCAACGCTATATGCCCTTTCCACCATTCTTCGAATGGCAGGGGGGGGGGGCATAAAAAATCCCTACTGTAATTACATGGCTGTGTACGCTTTCATCCTCCAAACCTGGAGTGTGTGTAATGTACACCTGAAACTCTGCTGCGAATAATGGTCAAAAATGACAGACCGAACGCAGTATCAGTGTACGCTTTCATCCTCCAAACCTTGAGTGTGTGTAATGTACACCTGAAACTCTGCTGGGAATAATGGTCAAAAATGACAGACCGAACGCAGTATCAGTAAAAAGGTACCAATTTGCCATCACACAATGCAATCACCATACGTAATAACAATTTCCTTGTTCAAGAACCGCGGCTAATTTTCTCATGAACTTTTCCAGAAACAGTTTAAATAAAGAATTATTCCGGTCTGCACAATATATCGATAAATGTTGTTTATCGATAAATATCGATAAATGTGCATTCCTTGCTTCCAAAGGATCTAACTTCAGAACTTATTTATCTTTTTCCTGCTTTTGCATTTTTATAAAAGTTGCCATTTGGCAACAAATCTTCAGTTTTTGTTTACACTGCTAAAATACTCGGTTTCCATCTTCACTAGTGTGTGACATAGCTACCGGTGTTGAATTTGAAAAAATAAACCGATACCCCTATTTCGTGATCAAGGCCAAAAAGACTTACAAATACGAAAAAAAAAAAAACGTTACTGCTTCTGTCTGCTACATGTGTGTTATTCGCCATTTATATTCTGCTGGATCCTGGGTACTTTAATTTGACACTTTTAATGACTGTCACAATGACGCTTTGAAGTGCCAAAAACCGGTCCGAGAAAAAGCGGGTGAAACCGCATTACCATTAAATGGAAGGCACATACGCAAAAAAGTAAAAACATAAAAACAGTCATAATGCCGAAAAAGGTGGTCTTGAATCATTATGCTAAAACAAAACTTAAATGTGCTCTATTAAAATATAATTATTGCATGAAATTCGTCAAGTTTTATTCCTTTTTTTAATATATGCGCAATAATACAAATCAGCTTAACATTGATGAGGCCGTCGGAAAAAAGTGACATATGTCTCTATTTTAAACAAACCAAAGTCATTATTTTTAAACTTAAGCACAGTGACATGAAGTTCAGGTTGATGATTCTACAAATATGTTCTATGAAAGGGTTATCCTTTGGAAGCAAGGAATACATCAAAGAAGTGCAATATATGGAGTGTACAAGTTTTCTGGGTCAGACTAGCTAGTTTCGGCCAATTAGGCCTCATCAGTGACCCTCAGATATTTTCAAAATTCCACAATAGAATCAATGATCCCAAAGGACAAGAAAATATATTCTACACTATGATGTAAGGCAGGGAGACGTTTTACCGCCGCCACACATTCCCACACACCAGCTGTATTGAAGTTAAATATGTTCTATAAAAGGGTTATCCTTTGGAAGCAAGGAATACACCAGAGAAGTGAAAAATATGGAGTGTACATGTTTTCTGAGCCAGACTAGCTAGTTTCGGCCAATTAGGCCTCATCAGTGACCCTCAGATATTTTCAAACTACCACAATGGAATCAATAATCCCAAAGGACAAGAAAATATAATCTACACTATGATGTAGGGCAGGGAGACGTTTTACCGCCGCCACACATTCCCACACACGAGCTGTAGTGAAGTTAAATATGTTCTATAAAGGGTTATCCTTTGGAAGCAAGGAATACACCACAGAAGTGAAAAATATAGAGTGTACATGTTTCCTGGGCCAGACAAAGCCATTAATTAACCAATTTCAAGAGGTACCTGTCATCATCCGATCTCGACTGAGAGTGAAATACTTGGGGTTTGAATTTCATTAAACCAGGGTAAGAATTTTGCCGAAATCCAAGATGGCGATTAAACTAACCATGTGGTATTCGGTAAAATTTTCACAAAAGTGCTTAAAAATGTAGAAAGTAAGAATATTATGCCTCGTCCTTGCTTCTTCAGAGTACACAACAACTGAAAATGATAGTATTTTAAAGGTGAGTGCCCCTGCCTTGGCGGTATCCATGTTTGAAATTTTAGGGGATTTTGCCTCATTTTGGATATTTAATCTTCCTCTAGTGGTCTTATATGACCAATTGTGGTCTTAGACTGTAGTTGTTGAATTTGCTTTACAAAATGTATTTGCTTCTTGCACTAATATTGCAACCAACAGTGTTGGAAAACTATTTGGAAAATCTTAGTTTATTTTGCATTGCAGTCTAGATGTTTGATTACTATATACCTTTTATAATAAATTTCATGGTGTAGCTCATTTTCCTTGTGCAGTATGATAAAAATTACTTAATATTGCATAGGCAGTCCATTTCACACCCCACCCCGGTTCTACACCGATGTGACATGATGCATTTTTTCAAGTCTCCGAACTGGTTACTTTTCTGACGAATATCGGCGATATATTCATTATTAATGTTGTAAACATAGGTTGTTGGTATTCGATAGAACCACCTTATTGAGGTGATTCTAACGAGTACATTACACCTATGCCTTAGAGTAGAAACAAATAAATAACTAACTCTTGTAACCATTTTTTTTTCTCTATGTAAAGTGCGGTTTACAGAGGTCTTATGTACACGGACCTGTTAACAGGATGAGAGTAAACCATGTTCATGACAATTAAAACAATTAGACGAAATGATCTCCCGTGCTAAAACATAATATAAAAAAATAATACTTTTCTTTTTTGTGACTCGGGCTGTTGACTATCTAACTCTTTATAGTTACTAATATTGTTTTTTTCAATACTTCAACACATTAATTCTAACACGAGGCGGTTCTTCTGTGGCAATTTATTTATGTTGTTGTTTGTTACTTACTGTGTGTATCACTTATCTCTTTTTATTTTGGATGGCCATATGGCCATTTTGTGGGAAGGTAACTGTCCTTATGGCCTTCCTTTGTTTAGGTTTCCATTATGGTCTGGTCGCTTAATGTTTGTGTTTCTTTCCCTTTGGCGTCTTCGATGGGTGGAGTAAGTTAATTGTATCGATTCCTGATCTTTATTTTACTTCTACTTTAGAGAGAAGAAACGATAAAATATTTTAACTTATAAAATGTAGCACTTTAGTCACAAAATAATATATAGCTGTCCACAAGATATCGTGTTTACTAATTGTGCTAATTTTACCAATGGTACTAATTGTGCACAGTTGCTTGCCGACTTGTTCTTGTACTCGTATGAGACGGAGTTTGTACAAGGTCTTCTCAATGCAGGCAAGAAACGCATTGTACAACAATTCAATTTCACCTACAGATGATTTATTATCTCTTAAAATTAAGGAAACAACAGAGACTGCAACCTCATCCTCATACTTGGATTGTTATATCTACATTGACAACGGAAATCATACTACTAGGCTGTACGATGAACGAGAAAACTTCAATTTTACCATTGTTATTTTTTCCTTCCTGAGCAGTAATATCCCGTCTGCACCAGCATATGGAGTTTACGTTTCACAGTTAATCCGTTATGCTAGAGCCTGTTCCAAGTATCAGGACTTTATGGAACGTGGAAAGCTGCTCACTACCAGGTTGTTATGCCAGGGGTATCACAAAAAAAACGGGTATCAACACTAAAGAAGTTCTATGGGATGCACCATGATCTTGTTGATCCGTACAATGTGGTCATTTCCAGAATTATTTATGATGTGTTTGCCAATGAAAAGCCATAGGGAGGCTTCCAAAGTCTCGGTCATACCCTTCTCGGCATTTACTCCTTTTTTCGTTCAGGTCGATAGGCATGGAAGGCGAAGCTTGCTTACCAAGTAATGCTTACTATCCTAGGACGCCTGATTACACTCTTCTGAAGTCCATGTCTGTTGGTCTGAACATTTATATTTGCCATTTGTCTATGGATTAATAATTTTGGATTAACGCTTGGGTTCTACGACCTCAACTACTTTATCATGTTTCCTGTAATAGTTTTAGTTATTTGATTCAAATGAAGGTGAAAGGGACGGAAGACAATTTGCTATTCACCCATAATTATTCTGTGTAAATGGCATTTCTCTAACGAAATTGCGGATTGATGTATTAACCTTATTTTCTTGACATAAGGGTATTACATGAGAGTGTTAACGTGATGAAAATAAAACTTGATAAAACTAGCCAATATGGTCTGTTGGAATATACATAAATAATAATAATAATATTATTAATAATAACACTATAACTACTTATATTGCTACTGCTACTTCTTCTAATAGTCTACTACTACTACTGATAATAATTTTGATAATTAAACGATGATAAATATTATACTGTTACTACTTTTTCCACTACTGCTACTATCATTGGGCCCCTGCCTATAGTGACTTGAAGAAATAAATTTGGCTGTAAGATGCTTCCACGCAGAGCTGAAACTGGCCGCGCTCATGAGTACAGATAAACTGGTTAGGAGGTCTTAGCTTGCCTAGGCAAAGTGATCTGAGTCGGACCATCCCTGTATCCAAACCCTTTTGGTTTGTTAGGGCGGCAGGGATTGAGATATCATTTCATTTCAATGTCGGGTTAAAGGGAACATAAAATCCCATTGCATGTACAAACAAACACTACTGCTGATGATACTAATAACGAAAATAATAATTTTAAAAATAAAACCGATAACAATAATTACGCTCTTACTACTACTCCCACTACTACAACTCAGTACTATAATAATAATAATAATAATAATAATAATAATAATAATGTGTTGTTCTTGATGTTGGAAAGGAGGGTGTTAAGTATGAAGAAGATCACACTTTTGCTAAATGTGCTTGTCCGTTAATAATTTCCCTAAGACTGTGCTCGCTGATCAATCATGGTCGAATTCAGCTCTGTGAAATATACATTGTTAAATTCAACACCGGTTTATACGTCAATTTAGATATTCAATCTTTGCAATTCAACAAAAAATGTACAACCGGCATTTGAAACTGCAAAATCACTGGTCATGTAATTCTAGTTATAAATTTAAAACTAAACGGCTTTAATAATGCGGTGGCATTGTCTTTTTCTTTCCGAAATGGGTAAATGCAATCACAATCGAGTCACCTGATATGACACATATCTTTTCTTGTCGCCATATGCCAGTAATAATTTAGTTCATTATTGACAGAGGTATTGGTTCAAACACGGATTCAGTCAACAATCTAAAGCAACAATGCTACTTACCTCGACGAAAAATATCACTCCAAGAACAATAATCGATATCAGAGAATAGATGTTAACTATCTTCGATATCTTGTTAAAACAGCCCTGGAATAATAATGCCAGTCATGTTATTGTGCATAAAAGTGACAGAATATCAAGAGAGAACCATAATCACAACCCTAACCCACCTCTGGTACTAGGAGGAAGAGAAATAAAGAATACCAGGTTGGTGTCTTTTGATATCAAGTTTTACATCAGGCAAGGCTACGAAGCCGAGCCTGAAAAAACTTGATATCAAATATCTCGAATCTGGTGTTCTATTTATCAGTCTATCCCCTAGTACACGCTTACAACTTTGCCATTTTTCCAGAGGTCAAGTTTATAGAAGTGCAATGTTACGTTGACCTGATAAAGCTCACTTGTCCTGAGATAGCTTTTGTTTGTTTGTTTGATTTGGGGTTTATCGTCCCCGTCAACACTGTAAAGGTCATTTTGGAGACGTTGCTTCCAATTTTGTGGGAGTTTTACCCGACACTGAGATGAAATGACATCTCTAGCCCTGTCGCCCAATGAAACCAATAGGGTTTATATGCATGGACGGTCCGCCTCGCACCGGGGTTGCTGGACAGGCTTAGATCCTCTAAGCGGTTTACCAGTACTAGTGTGCGGGCCGGATTCAGCTCTGCGTGGAAGCATCATGCAGCCCAATTTTTTCTTCAAACCCCTATGGACGGGGGCCTTCCTGAGAAAGCATGTCTTTTTTTAGGTAATGTGTTAAAATGCAATTAATATAGAGGGTAGCTAATAAAAAAAACTCACAGGTACCGAGCACAGCAACAAGGCCTTTGCACGCGGAATAACCAATCCACTCATCCTTAAACGGAGTGATTAGTCTAATAGAAGCACCTAACAACAAATGCACAATAAAGTACAAATTTCGGAAATGGTATATAGAAATACTATAAAGCAGCGATGAAAGAACAAGACCAGAACCGCTGCTTTATAGCGGTCGGCAGCACAAACTACCGAGGCCCTCAATGAAGTTATCTCATGAGTGCTGTATAATCACTATATCCGTCCGTATCTAATAACTTTGTGGAAATCGCTATAGCTTGTATACCGCTTGGCAAATTCAAATAGTTTCGGCGTGCAGATACATATTGACAAGATCCAACGATTATAACTGTCGACTGCTAAATGTTTTTACAACGAGCTTTTTCGTTGATTAACCGTCCTTAAGAATTATAAGAACCGCTTTAGCTACAATTCAATGAAATTGACATGCAGTTACAGATTGGCAAGGCCTAAATAGTGAAATTTCCTAACGCCAGACATCATTCTAATTACTTATATACTGAGTCAAAAAAGTTCCTATACATAAAATGCCTTCTGTTACCATAGTTACTGCAAATGAAAAACACACAAAATTTGTTTTGTTTTAGCTAGAAGACTCATTTTAACATGTAAAAGCCCAAACTGTTTTTGGTTATATAAACTCGCCAGCCTGGGCTATTGTTTTAAACACCCAATGGGTAACTGTGACAATTTCGCAGAATAAATCATTACAAAGGCCAAGACTTAACACCATTAAAATTACACTTAGCACAAGATTTCTAAACTTTGATACATGCAACCTTTTATTAGATACCCTGTGTGTCTATTGACAAAAGGTTTGTAACTTTAGTTCCCTTTGCTAAGGGAAACAGACGATCACGTACAAGCCTCCGATTCTTTAAAGTTGTGTGCAAAATGCGGCGTTCAATTGAAACTCATTAGAACATCGAAATTGGAAGTGCTACATGCTACATGAATTTTCTACATTATTTTCCATCATGGTTAACAGCAATGGTGGCGACAAAGCGCTTTTTAAAGAAATTGCAAAAATTGAATGACAGGAATAGAAAAAGCAGCAGTTTGAAAACTGATATATTTTTAATTGAAAGGGAGATAATCTGAGAATTTCACAAATTAAAGCCTTGATTGTAGTGCAAGATCGTGCGATATTGTAAAAGTAAAGTGAGTTTCGATGATCAATGGTCGTGTTCTTTCATCTCAGACAAAAACTAATCATCTGCGCATGCGCAATGCCGAATTCCTTGCAAAACCTTTCTAAGCACACATTGCGATACAACTCTTGAGCAGGATAGTATGGGCAAATGCAAACGTATGCATTTTGTAGCTAAACGTCCGATTCGCATGTTTACAGCCACGTTTAGCTGAATGGCTGCCGGATAGCTACTGGAATTTACCCGGAAGTTGGTATAGTCACTTTTTTGACAGGGTATATATAGCTTCGTCAAGGCAAAACTATAGTAATATGATAATCGACATTGGAAAATATTTTCGTGAACTTTGGTATGCTGATAGGTACTGAAAAGACCTAATCGAAACTGACGGCAGTATCTTCATCTTTGAACCGAACAGTCACAGGTCACATCAATTTAACATGTCCGGGAAATGTTCCCCCCCAACCCCCCCCCCCCCAAAAAAAAAATTGATAAAGAGAAAACTGGGGTTTGCGGGGGTATAAGTTATTTTTCTTATTTCTGCGACGAGGCGGTTCTAACGAGCACCCACAACCTATGTTTGCAGTAAAAATAAGAAAAAATATCACAGCTTTCCATAAAAAGGTAGCCATTTTTGAGATCTGAGAAAATGCTCTATGTCGCACGGGTGTGTTTTCGTAATGTGAATAGAAAAAAGCTTTTGATTTCAGAATGTTTAAATGTATAGGTTAGAAGTCATGAAGAGATTTCTTCACAAGTAAGAATCTACGAAGCGAAGCGTAGCAGATTCTTACTGTGAAGAAATCTCTTTATGACTTCTAACCGGCTTAGACTGCTGTCAATTTTCTTGAATTATGTCCACTGATGGTCTCTTGAGATTACATTAATTATGCTCAAAACTTTATTGTACTCTAATCCATTCACTTAGTTGCTCTTCACTGAGAAGTTACCATAAGAAGGTATCTTTTTTTTTATTTTCATTTTTTTTTTAATTTGAACTTGAAGAAAAAAAATGTCAGATGGGAGACACGGTCTGGATTTCAAGAGTTTGAAATAGGCCTATCATTAGACTAGCTACTAGTCGGATATCATATTTTAAAGTTAATAAGTAATATTCTTCTATATATTTTTACTTCTTTTTCCCTCTCTGATAGCAACTCGATTTATCTTGGGAAGTTATCCGACTAGTACAATACGAAATGGACTCCCAGAAGTGATTGGCATTTATTGCTTTCTTAATGACCCTTATCTGATTCCACAGGTTGTTAAAATTTTGGTTTCTCTGCAGTGTTTGTTTACATAGCTGTATTCTGAAAGATGGGGTTCTGAGTTTCAGGCATATTTACACATCAGCATTTTAGAAGTAATCGTGAGATCAGTCTCTGTATATATTTTGATAGCAATATAGTTTTAAACTTGTGCAAAAATTTATATTAATATTTAATATTCTGAGATAATTGCATCACATTAACAAGTCTGTGTAGTGTAAACCAGTTTCCTTATTTTTTTCTGCTCCAAACAGCTCAATTAGGCGGTTCTAATTATTATGGTGAGAGGGTGTGTGGTGTGTGTGTGTGGGGGGGGGGGGGATGGGGGTGGAGTTACGGCTCTTTCAAGATTATTTCACTCATATCCAGCCGACCGTTAATCAGAAGGGGGGGGGGGTGCGAACAGCAAAGTACCCCGAGAAAAAAAAAAAACATCTGACCTTCCGTTGAGCAAGGCTCGAACCCACAGCAGTGAAAGACCTAATGACTAAGAGTCAGCGCCCTTATTCACTTGTTCACTGAGGCCGTTCTAATTATTATACAAAACTGTATTTGGAACAAAATTAACATCATTTATTCTCATTCCTGCTCCAAACAATATATCTTAAGATTGTGGGTACTTGTTAGAACCACCTCAACAGTTTGAGGTGTTTCTAACAACAATTATGCAGAACGAAAACAAGCCTATTTAATTTGGCAAGGCGATTCTTATAAGTTTCCCAGATTCTAAATTTTTATGCCCGCCTATTCGAGGACGTCCGTACGTGCATACGTCCGTCCCACTTTGTGTCCGGGCCATAACTCCTAATCCTTATGGAATATATTTGTGAAACTTTACAAGCTTGGCATTCAGACGATGTATCATGAACAAGGAAGACAACTCTTGCTTTTTTGTTTTTTGAATTATCTGCCCTTGACTTAGTTCCTTGTAGTAACTGTGTCCGGGCCATAACTCCTAAACCGTACAGAATATATTTCTTGTGCTCTTGAAAATGATATCTACCTTAATAATAATTCCATGCTTTACCTGTTACAATTACATATAAACCCTTTTTCTGAATGGTATTTAGTCGGGGGCATCCGTGTCCTATTGACACTTTTTCTAGTTAGCAAGAATATGAAAAATATGAAAAAAAAAAATCTGATTTTTTTTTTCTAGTGGTAAAATTTTCAATTTATTTGAATAGGCGTGTATTCGTAACGGACAAATCTATGTTTTGAACAGAAATAACATTTTTCTTTTTTTTCTGGTCCAATTATAGATGTGGGTACTTGTTAGAATCAGCTCAATGAGGCGGTTTTACCAATTGTACACTCTACTATGTTTGGAACAGAAATAACACTATTTTACCTTATTTCTGCTCCTAACATTTATTGTGGAGTTTGTGAGAACAACCTCATTTAGTCAGTTCTAATAAGGTTTGTTATTGGTTCTAACATTTATTTTGGTATTTGTAAGAACTGTCTTATTGAGTTGATTCTAACAAGTACACGAAATCTATGTTTGGAACAGAAATAACATTAGTTCCTTTATTTCTGCCAGAAGCGTGGATTGTGAGTACTTCTTAGTACAATCTCAATGAGGCGGTTCTCAAATGAGTGACTGTTTGAGTTTTACGTCCCCCCAACAGCTAAGGTCATACGGAGATGGGACCTCTGTTTAAAGACTCATCCGAAAGTCTGGAGAAGCCCGGGATCGATCCTGCGATCCCTTGCGGTTCTAAAATTCTAGCAAGTATATACAATTTATGATTGGAACAGAAATACCAGCTTTCCTTATTTCTAATGTAAACGTAGATTTGCCCGCCCCAGCCCATCGGGGCTTTGAGAAATAGATTGGGCTGCACGATGCTTCCACTCAGAGCTGATACCGACCGTACACGAGTACTGGTAATCCGCTTAGAACGTCTAAGGTTGCCCAGGAAAATTGCTGCGAGTCTGCCCGTCCATGCTTATATACCCTTTGGTTTCATTGGGTGGCAGGGGTTGATATGTCATACCATCTCAATGTCGGGTAAAAGTCGAACAAAATTGGAAGCAACGTCTCAAAATGACCTAAATAGTGTTGATGGGAACGTTAAACACCAAATCAAACAAACAAACATAGATTTTGGGTACTTGATAGAGTGACCCAGTGCTCTGAAACAGATTGTGGGTTCTAAGATCCATGGCATGGTGCTAAAACATTGATTTTTGGTTCTGTTCAGGTTGTACACATGGTATGTTTGGAGCAGTAAAAAGGTAACGAAACACGATCCCGGGCTTCTCCAGACTTTCGGATGAGTCTTTAAAACGAGGTCCCGTCTCCGTATGACCTTAGCTGTTGTTGGGGCGTAAAACAGAAACACACTCAGCCACTTAAAAGAATGTCTCCTATAAATATGGTAGTGACTGTCTTCATGCAAACAGTGCGGACTTGGTAAGACGCTGATCTGAGTTTGTACTATATTCAGTCAATTTCCAATTTCATAAAAGTTTTCAATCTTATCATCACGAAAATATGTCTGTATATTTTTGACCCCTTTAAACCCCACTTTTATACAGTAAAACTGGGGTTTACAGGGGTATATATAATTTCTCTTATTTCTTCTCAAAGACATAGGTTGTGAGTACTCGTTAGAACCACCTCGGCGAGGTGGTTCTAACGAGCACCCACAACCTATGTTTGCAGTGAAAAAAAAAAAGAAAAAGATCGCATATTTTTTCAATTAAGAGATGTGAAAAAAACTGCACTATGTTGCATGGGTGTGTTTGTGAAATGTATACATCCATTATTTTGTACAAAAAAAAAATCACTTTCTTCTGCATTGTGATATTTTGTTCAAAACTATAGCTGATTGAATTTTGAAATGAATGAACAAGTGTGTGTAGCACAGTGACCTCTGACTTAAATGCCAGTTTGCCTTATCAGTAGGTAATCAGTAAGGGGTACAGAAAGGCAATAAACATTTCATGACTGCAGCTGTAATCAATCATTTATAAACCAGAATCTTGGAGTGTAAAATTCGCATTGTACTAGACCTTAATGTCTGAGACAAGATTAAAGATATTTGACACACCAGGAAGGTTGGTCATTAGTATATATGACATTAAGGTCTAGGAGCTAGACTAGCCTATCATCAACAACACTTTTTCTGTTCCTGCAAAGAATAGTAAAACAGGAGTTTATAGGTTGTTCATCAATCGGCTGGTTGTTTTCAGGTTTGAAATTTGATTTATTTTGAATTTTTGACTTAGTCTCACTCTCAAGTTCTGGTCTGGAATATTTGTTTTGTATGATAAGAGTTTTGTTAAAACAAGAAAAAAAGTGTTGCTGTTCTGACAAACTGTAGCCTCCCTTGGAAGTGTACCCATTTTGTACTGGAAACCCCTGAACGGCTAATTGGCAAACAGTGCAGGCCCAGACCAGACGCCACAGAACACGGCCTCTGATCAGGGCCTACACGTTTTGCAAAAAGTTCAGCAAAATTTGCAAACTTTGAAGAAAACACAACCTGATAACCCTAATTTTAAATGAACCTGTGCTATATATAAGGTGGATGATTCCATTTGGTACAAAAGGGTTAAAGAAGTAAACCTGTTTTTTTTTTTTTTTTCTTCATTTATTGTGAGACTTTGGCTATGCATGCTTTGTATTGATTCTCCTACTTCTTTTGAACTGTCAGTTTGTCAATTTCTACTAATTTCGTTTTGATATTCCAGAAAAAAGGAAGACCATAGATAATTCACTGGACATTAAAATCACCTGGCTTGATTTCTCTGTCAGGTACAGGGTGAAGTTTTATTGCTTTTCAGTCACTCAGGAGCATCTGGGCTGATTAATGTGTTAAGAGTTCTTCGTATAGGTTAAGAACCTTTCTTAATCATTAAGAAGGTCTCTTCACAATATAGTCAGCAGCAGAAACGACTTCTGATTGGCTGAAAGAGAAGAAACGTCCAAACCGCAGTCTAATGAACGGTTAGAATAACTTTCAGTCTTCCTTCTGAAATCAAAACAGCTAAATTGAATCGGCCTACTGAAAATGGCTTTCTGTATACGTTACTAGCAATCGGTCCATACTCCTTTAAAAAAGAAAAAAAGCGAACATCACGAAATCACGCCTATATAATTTTGACCCCCTTAAACCCCACTTTTATATAGTGAAACTGGGGTGTACAGGGGCTACCTTATTTTTCTTATTACTGCTCTAAAATATAGATTGTGGGTACTCGTTAGAACCGCCTCGATGAGGCGGTTCTAACAAGTACACACAATCTATATTTTGAGCAGAAATAAAAAAAATATCACAATTTTACCTTAAAATTTTCATTTTTTCGCCGATAAAGCTGACAATGTATTTGTATAGGCGTGTTTTCGTAATGAGCAAGACAGTTTTTACATTCAGAGTGTCTGAAAACACTAAAAAGGGTCACCGACGTTCAATCGTATTGTAAAATAACCATAGTTCATTTTGACGTCACTAACTCTGTTTTGTTCGCCGTTGTCTAACAACATTACATTTTAGGATGTTAGGCATCAAAGTGAACTTGAACCTTTTCAGTGTCAGAAAGGACTGATAGATAGTTTTAGCTATTCACCACTGTCTTTATGGGTGGTTGGTTGAGTGGTCTGGAGTGTAACGATCCAAACAACATTATTTAGGTCTTGTTCAGTCGGTCACTATCCAATACGTTCATTCGCAATAAACTGATCGCTGCTCTTCTTGAGATGGCAGAAAAGGGAGAATGAAAGTGGACAAGATGTCATGATCGCTCTCATAAAATAAAAAAGTTATCTGTCGGGCTCAAGTTTGAACGAACCCCCGACCTGCTTATCACCACTCGAACGTGCATACGACTCGGTCATAGATATGGAAATACGGATGTGGAAGTATCATATATTTAAGGCCGTTTTGGCCGCTGCGCAGCTAAAACAGTATCTATCTATATACATATCAATCTCCCCTAAAAGTAATACTGGGTCAAAAAAGTTCCTATACATATAATTGCTTCTGTTGCCGTATTTACTACTAATGGTAACTACATGAAACGGGCTATGTTTTGGTAATACGACTCATTTTTCTGTGGATAAGCTTCATTCGTTTTTGTGTACTTAAACCCATTATCGCAGAGTATTGCTCTAAACACCCAAGGGGTCACTGTGTCATTTTCACAGAGAAAATCATGGAAACATACTATGATTTAACATAAACAGATCATTTTAGCACTGATTTCTAAAATTTGATACATATATCTTTTCATTAGAAACCCTTTGCGTCTATTCATAAAAGATTAGGAACTTTAGTTGCATTGGCTACGAGAAACAGGCGATCACGTACTGATGTCCGATTCTTAGAAGTTGTGTCAAATGCTGCTTTCACTGGAAACTCCATAGACAATCACAATCGGTAGTGCTACATGCTGCATGGATTTCCTGCATTATTTACCATCTCGATGAACAACAATGGTGAAAACAAAGTGTTTTATTTAAAAATGGCAAAAATTGATTGACAGGTATAAGAAAAACAACAGTTCGGAAATCGCTATAGTTTTAATTGCAAGGGAGATAATCTGAGCATTTCACAAATTAAAACCTTGCTTACAATGCAAGATCACGATATGCTGTAAAAATAAACTGTTATCTGATGATCAGAGGAAAATTTCTTCAAACTTAGACACAGGAGAGATTATCTGCGCATGCGCAATGCCCATTTTCTTGCGAAATCGTTCTAGGCACATATTGCCAGACAACTCTAAAGTAGAAAGTTGTGGGCAAATGCAATATTGAGCATTCTCTAGCTAAACGTCCGATTCACATGTCTACAGCAATAATTAGCATAATAGCGATATGATATTCTGTGTGTTTCACCCGAAATTGGTATAGTTACTTTTTTCACTACGTATACTGCCCAAATGCATGTACACACATTTGGCACAAATCTTACCATGGCGTAAAAATTGATTGGTGGATCGGGAGTAGTACATAATGCGCTACCAACATAATCCGTAATCGTATCATCAGCCACACCTTGACAACATGAGCCTGGTAGGTTGTCACCTGCCCTGAAGAAAGATGGTCAAATTTACGGTTAAATAACATTTTAAACCGGAAACCCCGAAAGAGCAGACGCTGAAAAAGGCGATCCATCCCTTAATATATTTTCTAAAGGAACTTATGACCTAAGTAGTGTCGACGTGGACGTAAACCTCTTTTTTAAACAAACAAAACAACATAAATACACATGATTAATAACTAAAACTTATACAATGGCTTTCGGCTATATATAAAACGAAATATTCTGCCATAAAAACACACAAATTCCAACACATAAAGAACTTCCAACTAAAAACCCTTTTATAGAACATATTTGAGCAGTTTATGGTACCGATAACCCTGATTAAGAAGTTTGGCAGTTAACAATTTATTACGAGTGTTGAAGTCAGTTACATGACTAGACACTCTGGTGAATCGAATCAAATGCGACATGAAACGCCATAGGATGCCGAAACGAGGAACATCCCCATCCAAGAAAGGAAAATTTACAATGTCAAAATCAAAATCACCGCGTTTATCATATATTTTGCTGAAAGAAAAAACAAACTGCATTTATAGATGTAACTCCCGAAAACGGGGCCTCGGTATCAGAAGAATTGCTTTATTTTATGAAGTTCTTGGGGGTGGGGGTAAATTTGACAGATCATACCATCGAAATAGGCATTGTTAATATTTAATAAATCATCTAAATATCTATAGGTCGAACTAAAGGCTTCAATGATTTCAGATTTGTTTTCAATAGAAAAGGACAAAATACAGTCTTTTTCATGACACATCAACATTTTTGAGATCCTGGGGGAGTTTTTGAATGTAAATTGAGACCACAGCCGAGGTTTTCATTTTCAGAGAGACCGGATTTCAAAAACATGTTTGGATCGCTTTTGTAGCATAATACTGACACTATTTGCTACATTTTGGCGTGTTATTTTATTTTTATTTTTTTTAACTATTTTGTTTCAGCTTTTCATTATTGTCACGCAATTTACACAAACAACGCTCGTTCCAGGGACAGATAGTAAAACATCTGGGTCCAGCAGTTCAAAGCATCGTTAGCTTAACTACCTTTTTAGTGGTCATATTATTAACTGTTCTAGCAAGTTCAACATCTTACATCTCACATTTTTGTGGCAAAAATATGAGCGTATTTGCCATATTACATGATCAAAGTTTTAGCGATTTGTTAACTAACGACGTCGTTAGCTTTGAACAGCTGGCCCCTGATAGCTTTGAACGTACACCCAGCATGGTGTAAAAGACCCAAGCTGACCCACCGACAGTGGTGCAGTATTTTATTATGCTTGAAGTGCCATTGTGTCATAAGGGTGATCGTTGAATTAAGCGGAATCATACTAAATCTAATCGCTGTTTCAGCTTTTGGTTGGTTTTGCTTGGATGGTCTTATTTTGTCGATCGGTAATTTCCCAAAATGCGAAGAGTTGCAGTAGTACCTGACAAAGGTAACCGCAAACTTTGTTGGATCATCTTTGTCCAATGTGCAACTTTTGGTCCATACTAGAGACCGTGTCTTCTGTTTTTCCTTCAACGCTGCAGTAATCAGTGACCCCAGTACGAAGATACTGAAAGTTGCGACGTCGTGCTTTAACAACACGTGAAACTTCTGTTAAGACATTCAATTTGCTTTTCGCCGATCAACGCACGGCTGTTTATAGCATAATGCACTGCTATTTATTCAATAATATAAACATTTGGCATTTTGATTTTGCTTCAAACATTGTTCGTTTGTGCTCGTTAGAATATCCGTTCTTTCGCGCTAATGGGTACCCACAGTCCATGATTTACATAAGAAATAAGAAAACTGTATCGTTTTTTTACAGATCTCACATTTTGCTGTGTAATGTAACTTAAATGTTTATTGCACAAATACACATGAAAACGCGATGACGTCGAAAACGGACGGCCCAACGCGTGCAACCGCTAGTGCATCAATACATTGTCCGAGGCGAATAAATTCTACGATAGTTCTTATCAGTTATACGACGCTGCTCTTTTAACTAGAGGTTATACTCAAGATGCTCTTCGTCCTTTCATCGATTCTGAAATTGATCACAAACGCCATTACATCAAAATATCATTCATTAATAAGTGTTTGGATTTTATTGATTTACCTAGTATCTTCCGGGACAGTTCGATTATTCCATCCATTCCTGCTTATTTTCAAAATACTGAAACACCCAAACCGGCCCCGATAGCTCAGTTGGTAGAGTGTCCGCTCCGGGGAACGGGAGGTCTCGGGTTCGATCCCGGGCCGCGACATACCAAAGTCGTTAAAAATGGTACTAGCTGCTCCTCGCTTGGCACTCAGGTTTACGGGGAAGAGCTAGGACTGGTCGATCCAGTGTCAGGATAATGTGACTGGGTGTGGTATCATGTAATGTGTCTGGGACATGATACTTCAGTGAGGCAGCACTATAAACGTGAGCATTGAGCTCCCTGTCGCAACCAGACACCGTCGTGATATGACTGAAAAATTGTTGAAAGCGACGTTAAACCCGAATTCACACACACACTGAAACACCCATAATTTGCTATAAATACAATAAGCCTGTTAAATCTATCATTTTTAATTTCAATAAACTTGTTTCTGATCTTGATATTGACACTTACACTCCTGATACATGTGATTGTAAAAATTCATTGTATTGCTATCCTGCTGCTGGTCATATTACTACTGGCAATTTAAAAATTATTCCTGATTCTATGAAACGCAATATAATATCGCAATATAATATCTAAAGGACCGAAATATCGATTTCCTTCCAAAATTGATTTCAATAAATGTAGAGATGAAATCGCTGCTGCCTTGAATGAATTTTGTAATCGATGGTGTTAACGAGAGTATGTTGAGCATAAGGCTCTTAAGGAATGGAAAATTAGCATTATGAAATTAGTGAACAAACGCATTTCTTTTTATTCGCAAAATACGAACTGATTACGTCCTAAACCTAAGACGTCTTAACATCACCTTAAACTAGGTGTTCAAGAATTCCATAGGAAGTTTGTTTTGGCTCCAGCTGATAAGGCCGCTAACAATGTGGTCGTTGTTTGACGGCTTCACTATGTTAACACTCTTCAGCAAGAACTTTGTGGTACTAAGGCCTATGAACATCAGCCTTTAGATGTAGGCAGGGCTTTAGTTCATGACCACATTTGTCATTCAGCCACCAAGTTTGCTGTCTGTGATACAGAAGGCCCAGACAAGCTTCCTACGTTATATTGGTACCTAAACTTCATAAAAGACCATACAAAGCACGGTTAATTGCAAATTTAAGCTCTTGTACCACCACTAAAGTAGACATAAAACAAAGATCAGGAATCGATACAATTAACTTACTCCAGCCATCAAAGACACCAAAGGGTAAGAAACACAAACATTAAGCGACCAGACCATAATGGAAACCTAAACAAAGGAAGGCCATAAAGACAGTTCTTTTCCCACAAAATGGCCATATGGCCATCCAAAATAAAAAGACACAAGTGATACACACAGTAAGTAACAAACAACACCATAAATAAACCGCCACAGAAAAACCGCCTTGGAACGGTCAGTGGAAAGATTTCCACTGGGGTGCTTAAATCGATTTTACGTGGCCACAATCCTCGCCCTTACTTCCGTCGCGATTTAGACAAATAATTTGTTCAGTCCGCATGAAGGCCTCCTAACTCATCCTAAACTCTCCTAATTATTAGCTTCATGCTTGACTGCCATCAAAAACATGTGATAAAATATTGCGACACAGTTTTCGAAAGATCAGGCAGAAATCTTTTTTGGTCTATACAAATTCTAATGAAGTTTAAAATAAATTGAAATCCAGGCGTTTTCATGCTTCAAGTCTGCCTGCTTTTTTCCACCCATTACACTACACTTCCTAAGAATCCTATAAAAGAAAAAACTTAATGATTTAATTGAATGGACATTTCATAGGGGAGACACCCTCTATCTTGCATGTAATGTAAGAAATGCTTTTTTTCACTTCTGAAGCGCATAAAAATTATACTTTATTGTCATGTCAGAAAGTGTGTGAAGCTCTCACCTTTCTACTTGACAATATTTACATAAGATTTGGTACTAAGTTATTTAAAATTCCGATAGGTACTAATTGCGCACCACTTGTGGCTGGTTTGTTTTTGTTTTTTGATTTACATCTATCTATTGTAGATGGGTTTGTTTCGTGCAAAATTTATGATGAACGCGATGATTTTGATTTTGAGAATCATTGTAAATGTTCCTTTTTTGGGTGGTGATGTTCCTCGTGCGCCATCCTACTGCGTTTATATTTTGCAATTAATTCGATTTGCCAGAGTGCATAGTCATGTAACTGACCTCACCACTCGTAATAAATTGTTAACGGCTAAACTTCTTAATAAGTGTTATCGGTACCACAAACTACGCAAAGCCTTTTAAAAAATTTATAGACGCCATTCTGATTTAGTATTTTGTGAGGGTCCTCCAGAAAGAAGAAAAATAGACAATTTAATAAATTTCACTCTTATTTAAATATTTCGGCACAAGGCCTTCATCTTAATAGTGAAATTTATTAAACATTCTGATTAAATTTCAAAATTCAATATTGGATTAGATTCGGTACTAAGTTATATAGACAAATTGTGGGTATTCCGATGGGTACGAATTGCGCACCTCTTGTGGCTGATCTGTTCTTGTATTGTTATGAAAGAGATTTCATGTTGTCGCTTTCCATTGATAACCAATCTGAAGTTATTGAAGCTTTTAGCTCCACTTCTAGATATTTAGATGATTTATTAAATATTGATGATACCTATTTCGATGGTTTTATCAGTCAAATTTACCCCCCCCCCCAGAACTTCAGTTAAATAAAGCAAATTCTTCTGATACCGAGGCCCCGTTTTTGGATTTACATCTATCTATTGTAGATGGATTTGTTTCGTGCAAAATTTATGATAAACGCGATGACTTTGATTTTGAGATTGTAAATTTTCCTTTTTTGGACGGTGATGTTCCTCGAGCGCCATCCCATGGCGTTTATATTTCGCAATCAATTCGATTTGCTAGAGTGTGTAGCCATGTAACTGACTTCAACACTCGTAATAAATTATTAACGGCTAAACTCCTTAATCAGGGTTATCGGTACCATAAACTTCGCAAAGCCTTTTCAAAATTTTATAGGCGCCATTCTGAATGTCAAAATTCAATATTGGACTTAAATCTCTTCTGCAACAAGGTCTATCGGAACCCGAATTTTATGGTGACTTAGTATATAAATTCAGAAAAATATATAACCGCAATGATTTCAACACCCAATTTCGTAAAATCATTCTTCGATATAAAAAGATTGGGTACAACATGGATGTTATACGACAGACTGCATGCATGGTAGTTAACCCAATCACGGTTGGCAACTTTGCTTCCCTCTTTAATTGCACGCCGGTGGGTCAGGCCTCAGATTCTATGACGGCTCCAACGTAAAGGCTTATTGAGAATTAGAGAGATCTTATTCAAGGTAATGTTGGTTGGTGCCTGATGCTCTGTCTCTGGTCGGGCGCATCGGAGTCTAACTGTTGGTTTTCTTTTGCTCCAGCATTTCAGTGGTTTCTTGCTGTCGAGTCCTCACCGTTGTCTCACCTCTGTGGTTCTTTGATTTTTTGTGTTCACGGAGTTGTTGCACTGATGAGTTAGGAGGCCTTCATGCGGACTGATTTTTTGTGTTCACGGAGTTGTTGCACTGATGAGTTAGGAGGCCTTCATGCGGACTGAACAAATTATTTGTCTAAATCGCGACGGAAGTAAGGGCGAGGATTGTGGCCACGTAAAATCGATTTAAGCCCCCCAGTGGAAATCATTCCACTGACCGTTCCAAGGCGGTTCTTCTGTGGCGGTTTATTTATGGTGTTGTTTGTTACTTACTGTGTGTATCACTTGTGTCTTTTTATTTTGGATGGCCATATGGCCATTTTGTGGGAAAGTAACTGTCCTTATGGCCTTCCTTTGTTTAGGTTTCCATTATGGTCTGGTCGCTTAATGTTTGTGTTTCTTTCCCTTTGGTGTCTTTGATGGGTGGAGTAAGTTAATTGTATCGATTCCTGATCTTTGTTTTACTTCCACTTTAAATCTCGTCGGTAACAAGATCTATCGGAACCCGAATTTTATGGTGACTTAGTATATAAATTCAGAAAAATATATATAACCGCAATGACTGCAGCACCCAATTTCGTAAAATTATTCTTCGATATAAAAAGATTGGGTACAACATAAATGCTATACGACAGACTGCATGCATGGTAGTTAACCCAATCAGGGTTGGCAACTTTGCTTCCCTCTTTAATTGCACGCCGGTGGGTCAGACCTCAGATTCTATGACGGTTCCAGCGTAAAGGCTTATTGATAATTAGAGAGATCTAATTCAAGGAAATGTTGGTTGGTGCCTGATGCTCTCTCTCTGGTCGGGCCCATCGGAGTCTAACTGTTGGTTTTCGTTTGCTCCATCATTTCAGTGGTTTCTTGCTGTCGAGTCCTCACCGTTGTTTTATCTCTGATGTTGTTTGTTTATTTGTGTTCACGGACATGTTGCACTCATGAGTTAGGAGGCCTTCATGCGGACTGAACAAATTATTTGTCTAAATCGCGACGGAAGTAAGGGCGCGGATAGTGGCCACGTAAAATCGATTTAAGCCCCCCAGTGGAATTCGTTTCCGCTGACCGTTCCAAGGCGGTTCTTCTGTCGCGGTGGATTGTTGTTATGGTTTGTCTTTTGGTGTTTGTGTCGCTTATATTATTTTATGTTGGATAGCCTACTGGCCATTTTGTGGGAAAGTAACTGTCCTTTTGGCTTTCCGCTATTAATGTTTCCATTAGGTGTGTTGTATCATACTTTATTTCCCTTTGGTGTCTCTGATGAGAGCTGTGGGTTAATTGTATCGATTCCTGATCATTGCTTCCACTTCTATTTGATAGCCAGAAAATGGTATTTTGCAGACGATGGTGTAAAAATTTCAAAAGAGACATTGGTGCATTGTATTTTGACGGTTCCAACTAGAAATTACACATTTAACATCGACGTCATCTTCCCGGTGGAACGACGACTTAAGAAGAAGAAGAAAATGGTCGCAATAGTAGCAGACGAACGCGCAAAGTAAGCATGAGTCTAAATGGGAGCTTTCCACTAAATGTTTTCCATAGGCGACAATAGTAACCTTTTACCTACTCCCACAAAAACTACATATACAAAACTTTTCAAACCTTACTTGTTTATAGAGCCATCCTAGCACAACAAGTTAATGAGAAGAAATCCACATGTTGATCTGCTCATATTCAAGTTCCAGTCAATGTTTGTTTACCTACTAGAACGGAGTAAATTCAAACCAACATTTTTAAAGGAGGGGTGACCATATAAAATCAGCAAAAATTCTTTGAGCTTGCAGATATATTTATAAAACATGCATCAGTTTAGTCCCTTATACCTATCATTTCCGTACATTGAAATAAAAGATTGGATATATATCCAATGGAAGTAAGTCTGGTATTTAGAACGCAACTAAAAGCTCGGCCCAAAAGTGATAAAACCCGGCACCTTCCAGTATTTAGTGCAATGATACCTATAGCAACTTATACTTATTTTCTTTATGATGTATCAAACGAATTGCCAAAAAGAAATTTAGGTCATATCTAATAATTTAGTCATGCATAATAAAAATTCAGTCACAAAGAATCTTTCTTGTTTGCGAAAAACGTATCGCTTTCAGATTCTACAATGAAAGCCGAACAAACCGTATATTTTTGAAAAGCGCAAAGTTTATCTCTTTCTGGAATGGAAACCAGACATCATCTTGCATCAGTGGTTCTTTTCCAATGTCTTTGGAACAATTCAATCCTAAAATGCAGAGAATTATGCCTCAATAGCACCAATACTCATTTTTATGGCTATTTCACACCTACATCCCCAATTTAAAGTAATAAATGGCATTTTTTGGATATTTAAAGGGCAAAAATGCCAAGAAAATGATTAAAAATGCCTTAATGCCATGGGGTATAGCTGAATCTATCTGTTCACATCTTTTACATGACTACAATAAGAAAGAATTTATAACGGATGAGAAAACTTATCCAGATATTGCAGTGGGCTGGTTCGGAGACACAATTTTGAAGTTTTGCTTTGGTTTGAGACATAGTCCTAGTGCAATGAAACCTTACTCTTATATTCCAGATGGAGTTGATTCTTTCTTGTGTTTGTGCAAATACAATAACTGCAAAGTAGAAGTAAAATAAAGATCAGGAATCGATACAATTAACTTACTCCACCCATCAAAGACAACAAAGGAAAAGAAACACAAACATTAAGCGACCAGACCATAATGGAAACCTAAACAAAGGAAGGCAATAGGGACAGTTACTTTCCCACAAAATGGCCATATGGCCATCCAAAATAAAAAGACACAAGTGATACACACAGTAAGTACCAAACAACAACATAAAAAACCGCCAGAGAAGAACCGCCTTGGAACGGTCGGTGGAAAGATTTCCACCGGGGGGCTTAAATCGATTTTACGTGGCCACAATCCTCGTCCTTACTTCAGTCGCGATTTAGACAAATAATTTGTTCAGTCCGCATGAAGGCCTCCTAACTAATCAGTGCAACATCTCCGTGAACACAAATAATCAAAGAACCACAGAGGTGAGACAACGGTGAGGACTCGACAGCAAGAAACCACTGAAATAATGGAGCAAAAGAAAACCAAAAGTTAGACTCCTTTCAAAACACATCAATAAATGTGTTCTATAAAGGGTTATTCTTTGGAAGCAAGGAATACATTGCAGAACTGGGAAAATATGGAGTGTAAATATTTTCTGGGCCAGACTAGCTATTTTCGGCCAATTAGGCCTCATCAGTGTCCCTCAAATATTTTCAAAATTCCACGACAGAATCAATGATCCCAAGGGACAAGAAAATATAAACTACACTATGATGTAGGGCAGGGAGACGTTTTACGGCCGCCACACATTCCCAGACACCAGCTGTAGTGACGTTAAATATGTTCTAGAAAGGGTTATCCTTTGGAAGCAAGGAATACATTACAGAACTGGGAAAAACTGATTTACGTGGCTTTAAATTACCCCACACCCCTCCCAAGAACATAGATCAGAGGCAAACATTCATCAAATACACCCAGTTAGACATAAATTAGCACTACCATCACATTTTTACAGTATCTATGGCAAAATACATGCCATGAAGATACATTTTATGAAACAGAATTGGACAGAACCTACAAATGTGTGGAAATAGTATGCAATGACTGAAAACAGGACAGTGGACCTGACATTTCTACTTTTGCTAAAGGGAGCTTTCCACTAAATGTGTTCCATAGGCGACACTAGTAACATTTTACCTGCACCCACAAAAACTACACATACAAAACTTTTCAAACCTTACTTGTTTATAGAGCCATCCTAGCCCAACAGGTTAATGAGAAGAAATCCACATGTTATTCTGCTCATTTTCAAGTTACAGTCACCAAGTTTGTTTACCTACTAGAACGGAGTAAATACAAACCAACATTTTTAAAGGAGGGTGACCATATAAAATCAGCAAATATGTCTTAGAGCTTGCAGATATATTTATAAAACATGCATCAGTTTAGTCCCTTATACCTATCATTTTCGTACATTGAAATAAAACATGGGTTATATATCCAATGGAAGAAAGTCTGGTATTTTGAACGTAACTAAAAGCTCGGTCCAAAAGTGATAAAACCCGGCACCTCCCATTATTTAGTACAATGCTACCAAATCTAATTTCGGCCCCCGCCCATAGGGGCTTGAAGAAATATATGGGCTGCATGATGCTTCCATGCAGAGCTGAATCCGGCCCGCACACTAGTACTGGTAAACCGCTTAGAGGATCTTAGCCTGTCCAGGAACCGCGGTGCATGCTAATAAACCCTATTGGTTTCATTTGGCGACAAGGCTTGAGATGTCATTTCTTCTCAATATCGAGTAAAAGTCTCACAAAATTGGAAGCAACGTCTCCAAAATGATCTTTACAGTGTTGACGGGGACGTTAAACCTCAAATCAACTAAACAAACCAAATCTCATTAAGTTTGAATGGCAATGATACACACAGTAAGTAACAAACAACACCATAAATAAACCGCCACAGAAGAACCGCCTTGGAACGGTCAGTGGAATGATTTCCACTGGGGGGCTTAAATCGATTTTACGTGGCCACAATCCTCGCCCTTACTTCCGTCGCGATTTAGACAAATAATTTGTTCAGTCCGCATGAAGGCCTCCTAACTCATCAGTGCAACAACTCCGTGAACACAAAAAATCAGTCCGCATGAAGGCCTCCTAACTCATCAGTGCAACAACTCCGTGAACACAAAAAATCAAAGAACCACAGAGGTCAGTGGAATGATTTCCACTGGGGGGCTTAAATCGATTTTACGTGGCCACAATCCTCGCCCTTACTTCCGTCGCGATTTAGACAAATAATTTGTTCAGTCCGCATGAAGGCCTTCTAAATCATGAGTGCAACATCTCCGTGAACACAAATAATCAAAGAACCACAGAGGTGAGACAACGTTGAGGACTCGACAGCAAGAAACCACTGAAATGCTGGAGCAAACGAAAACCAACAGTTAGACTCCGATGGGGCCGACCAGAGACAGAGCATCAGGCACCAACCAACATTACCTTGAATTAGATCTCTCTAATTCTCAATAAGCCTTTACATTGGAACCGTCATACAATCTGAGGCCTAACCCACCGGCGTGCAATTAAAGAGGGAAGCAAAGCTGCCAACCGCGACTGGGTTAACTACCATGCATGCAGTCTGTCGTATAGCATTTATGTTGTACCCAATCTTTTTATATCGAAGAATGATTTTACGAAATTGGGTGCTAAAGTCATTGCGGTTATATATTTTTCTGAATTTATATACTAAGTCACCATAAAATTCGGGTTCCGATAGACCTTGTTGCAGAAGAGATTTAAGTCAAATATTGAATTTTGAAATTAAATCAGAATGGTGTCTATAAAATTTTGAAAACGCTTTGCGTAGTTTACGGTACCGATAACCCTGATTAAGTAGTTTAGCCGTTAATAATTTATTACGAGAGTTGAAGTCAGTTACATTACTACACACTCTAGTAAATCGAATTATTTGCGAAATATAAACGCCATAGAAACAAACCCATCTGCAATAGATAGATGTAAATCCAAAAACGGGGCCTCGGTATCAGAAGAATTTGCTTTATTTAACTGAAGTTCTGGGGGGTAAATCTGACTGATCAAACCATCGAAATAGGTATTATCAATATTTAATAAATCATCTAAATATCTAGAAGTGGAGCTAAAAGCTTCAATAATTTCAGATTGGTTATCAATGGAAAGCGACAACATGAAGTCTCTTTCATAGCAATACAAGAATAGATCAGCCACAAGAGGTGCGCAATTCGTACCCATCGGAATGCCCACAATTTGTCTAAATAACTTAGTACCGAATCTAATATAAATATTGTCAAGTAGAAAGGTGAGGGCATCACACACTTTCTGACATGCCCAAAGTGTATAATTCTTATGATCTTTAGAAGTGAAAAATGCATTTCTGACATTAGCTGCAAGATAGAGAGAATCTTCTCTGTGAAAAGCCGCAGAACAGCAGAATCCATGGAAGCATGGAAGGTTGTGCACGGACTTTACGATAATGGAGGCTTATTTGGCCCATTCCTTTTTGAAAGTGCCAAAAGGCTTAATTTCACATCACGTGGCTACATGTACTAAATGTGCCTGTATATGAGAAACATGTCTTCGGGTTGTTAACACGTTAAGAAAACACGCCTATTCAAATATATTGTAAATTTTACTGCCCCCAAAAAACGAACATTTCAGATGAAAAATTAAGATAATTTTTATTATTTCTGCCTAAATATAGCTTGTGTATACCCGTTAGAACCGCCTCATTGAGCGCGGTTCTAACGAGTACCAACACTCTATGTCCTGGACCAGAAATAAACAAAATATTGTATACACCAAAATACCTAGCCTAGCCACTAGGCGTTACAATTGATAATATTGAATTAAAATCATCTTTTGCACTAACATGAACAGTGTATAAAAGTTTAGCTAGTCTAGTCTCTCTGGCTCAATTTTAACGTGATAATTCTAAGCTTTGAGACTCTTCCAAATAAATAGACTTGGGTGGGCGCGCTGCGTTTTCGACTTGGAGAACTTGAGGCCGTTTTTGTCGGTCCGTTCTTCTATTCTTTTTGAATTTTGTTGTGACTTTCGATCGGTTGTTTTCGTGTTTTTTGGGAGGTCTGTTTTGTTTTCCGGGCGTTGTATGGTGTTGTTTGTTTTGATGTTGGGTGGCGTAGTTGGGGGAGTGCTGCCTTGTTGGACGCCCTGCTCTTGTTCGGAGATCTGACAGGGCACTGTCTATGATGATCAGTTCGGGAGGTTAGGAGGCCTTCATGCAGACTCAACAAATTATTTGTCTTAATCGCGACGGAAGAAAGGGAGAGGATTGTGGCCATGTATAATCGATTTAAGCCCCCCCCCCCCTAGTGTCCATACCATTTTGTTCTTGAACATTATCTTTCGAGGGGTATCTAATAAGCAGTGCTTACTCATTTGTTCATTTCGTTTATATATGACATACGCTAATCATATGTAAGAGGAATTAAAGAAACATTCAAGTGTGAGGGAAAATTTATTCAACTGAAAGGACATGAGCAGCAAATTCCTAAAGTAACAGTCTATTAAAATATCAAAACTAATTATATCATCATAATTGCTGTTATTTTGTATCAAGATTTAACAGATTAATGTATGCATCACTTGTGTCTTTTGGTTTTGGATGGCCATATGGCCATTTTGTGGGAAAGTAACTGTCCTTATGGCCTTCCTTTGTTTAGGTTTCCATTATGGTCTGGTCGCTTAATGTTTGTATTTCTTTCCCTTTGGTGTCTTTTATGGGTGGAGTAAGTTAATTGTATCAATTCCTGATCTTTGTTTTACTTCTACTTTGCAATTCCTAACAAGATGAAAAAAAAAATAATATAATAAAAATAAAAAAAAAAAGATCGGACTTTGATTATCAGACTAGTAGCTAGTCTACTATAGACCCAGTTTTCTCTATTTAAAGTGGGTTTAGAGGGAGGTTCATGACACGGACTTAATAATGCGATTTCGGGTTGTTTACACAAACCGATCTACTCAGCTACAAAATATAGTCTTTCAAAACGCAGTTAGACGTAACTGCACTTTTAATTTTGGACTAGTCAGTGTTTTAGGTAAGTCGCCTTCATTTTGGATTTTACATTGGGAGATATAGTTTTATTGATAGTCGTACTGCATCGTGCGAACCGCTTGGCCACGACTTCTACATAATGGTATTATCAAAAACACTTAGTTATATTTTAAAAATCCTGTCAAAAAAAGAAATCCGAAACCTGCTTCCCCTAAAACCTGGAATAGTCTTGTTGGTTTTCTTTTGCTCCAGCATTTCAGTGGTTTCTTGCTGTCGAGTCCTCACCGTTGTCTCACCTCTGTGGTTCTTTGATTTCTGTGTTCACGGAGATGTTGCACTGATGAGTTAGGAGGCCTTCATGCGGACTGAACAAATTATTTGTCTAAATCGCGACGGAAGTAAGGGCGAGGATTGTGGCCACGTAAAATCGATTTAAGCCCCCCAGTGGAAATCTTCCACTGACCGTTCCAAGGCGGCTCTTCTGTGGCGATTTATTTATGTTGTTGTTTGTTGCTTGCTGTGTGTATCACTTGTGTCTTTTAATTTTGGATGGCCATATGGCCATTTTGTGGGAAAGTAACTGTCCATATGGCCTTCCTTTGTTTAGGTTTCCATTATGGTCTGGTCGCTTAATGTTTGTATTTCTTTCCCTTTGGTGTCTTTTATGGGTGGAATAAGTTAATTGTATCAATTCCTGATCTTTGTTTTACTTCTACTTTGCTAGGTTTGGATGTTGAACTCTCAAAGGTCGTTGATAAGCTATACCTCACGAGTATTGAAATCTTATAAATAGGTACTGCACTATCCAAACAGCTCAACGCCCCTGCACATCGGGGATTGGAGAAATAGATTGGGCTGCATGTTGCTTCCGTGCAGAGCGGAATCCGACAAAACTTGAGTACTGGTAAACAGTTTAGGTCTAACCTTGCCTAGGATAAGTTTTGCGAGTCGGACCGCTCCTTAAACACGTGCGCCATCCTATGGCGTTTATATTTCGCCATTAATTCGATTTGTTAGAGTGTGTAGTCATGTAACTGACTTCAACACTCGTAATAAATTATTAACGGCTAAACTTCTTAATCAGGGTTATCGGTACCATAAACTACGCAAAGCCTTTTCAAAATTTTATAGACGCCATTCTGATTTAATTTCAAAATTCAATATTGGACTTAAATCTCTTCTGCAACAGGGTCTATCGGAACCCGAATTTTATGGTGACTTAGTATATAAATTCAGAAAAATATATAACCGCAATGACTTCAGCACCCAATTTCGTAAAATCATTCTTCGATATAAAAAGATTGGGTACAACATGGATATTATACGATAGACTGCATGCATGGTAGTTAACCCAATCACGGTAGGCAACTTTGCTTCCCTCTTTAATTGCACGCCGGTGGGTCAGGCCTCAGATTCTATGACGGCTCCAACGTAAAGGCTTATTGAAAATTAAAGAGATAATGTTGGTTGGTGCCTGATGCTCTGTCTCTGGTCGGGCTCATCGGAGTCTAACTGTTGGTTTTCTTTTGCTCCAGCATTTCAGTGGTTTCTTGCTGTCGAGTCCTCACCGTTGTCTCACCTCTGTTGTTCTTTGATTTCTGTGTTCACGGAGATGTTGCACTGATGAGTTAGGAGGCCTTCATGCGGACTGAACAAATTATTTGTCTAAATCGCGACGGAAGTAAGGGCGAGGATTGTGGCCACGTAAAATCGATTTAAAAAGTAGAAGTAAAACAAAGATCAGGAATTGATACAATTAACCTACTCCATCCATAAAAGACACCAAAGGGAAAGAAATACAAACATTAAGCGACCAGACCATAATGGAAACCTAAACAAAGGAAAGCCATATGGACAGTTACTTTCCCACAAAATGGCCATATGGCCATCCAAATTTAAAAGACACAAGTGATACACACAGTAAGTAACAAACAACAACATAAATAAATCGTCACAGAAGAGCCGCCTTGGAACGGTCAGTGGAAGATTTCCACTGGGGGGCTTAAATCGATTTTACGTGGCCACAATCCTCGCCCTTACTTCCGTCGCGATTTAGACAAATAATTTGTTCAGTCCGCATGAAGGCCTCCTAACTCATCAGTGCAACATCTCCGTGAACACAGAAATCAAAGAACCACAGAGGTGAGACAACGGTGAGGACTCGACAGCAAGAAACCACTGAAACCACTAAGCCCCCCAGTGGAAATCTTCCACTGACCGTTCCAAGGCGGCTCTTCTGTGGCGATTTATTTATGTTGTTGTTTGTTACTTACTGTGTGTATCACTTGTGTCTTTTAATTTTGGATGGCCATATGGCCATTTTGTGGGAAAGTAACTGTCCATATGGCTATCCTTTGTTTAGGTTTCCATTATGGTCTGGTCGCTTAATGTTTGTATTTCTTTCCCTTTGGTGTCTTTTATGGATGGAGTAAGTTAATTGTATCAATTCCTGATCTTTGTTTTACTTCTACTTTTTATTGGCGGTAGGGCTTGGTGTGTTATTTCATCCCAGTGTCGGGTAAAAGTCCAATGGATAAGAGAGTGACCTCAATGTCTCCAAAATGATCTAAATAGCGTTGACGGTGAGGTAAAACCTCTACTTAAACAATCAAAACAGCGGATGCTCAGGCTGAACTGCACCTCTGTTCTTCGCACATTTATGGCAAAATAGGTTTTCACAAGACTTGGCTCATAATGCAACTTTACCTGTTTGCCCACCAAGCAGCTGGTACGTCTCTGAAGTCATTGTTTGTGCCCCCACTGGAGTACTGATCATCAACACCACAACATTCAGCCTGAAAATGACAAAGGTGTAGACAATATACATGTATTGACAAAAGAAATAAACAATGTTTATTTCTTGTTGGAATGTCCTCAATGAGACTTTTCTGAATTGGAAAAGGATCTTGGAATAAAAATCTAATAATCTCAGTTGTGAATAGTGTATTTCGTGCCCCCAATGTTTGTTTGGAGTTAAACTGCCCAATCAATTCCATTTAGGTCACGTCGAGTCAGTTAATCAGGTGGAGGAAAGTTGTTTTATTTAAAGACAGTCTGTAAATAGTAAAGACTTTTTTAAAATTTAAACACTTTTTAGTCTGTAAATTTAAAGACTGGCACACATAAAATCATGAAAATGGTGTGAAACGGAAAAATCGCACTTTGCTTTTTATAGTAATTTGAACGTTATCTGTGTAAAATTTAATTGTGTGTAACTGCATATTGTATAATTGTCTTTATTTAATTAAGTCCCTTCAACCATAATTGAAGAGTTATCAGCAAACCAGGTTTGTAAAGAGATTCATTTGTAAAATGAGCTAAGAAGTGAAGGTGTATAACGCTTTTATCATTTTGCCAACATACTGATCACTCCAATCGACAGACAGTTTTTCTGAAAGTTTCAAACAGTAAAATATTCAAAAACGAAGCTACGTCAGTACGAAACTCATCTTATGTTCGACCTTTGACAGATATTTCCTCCCTTTCTGCCGTGTTTCGTCGCATTTGTGGTCTAAGGGAAGGAACTGTGTTGTTTTATTTCTTAATTATTTTCTATCATTAAAACGATATTTATAGACAATAAAATACATGCAGCCTTCAGCAACTCTTTATTTTAAATGAGATGAAGAATGAGGCTGCGTATGATAATGCGACTTTTTCGTGTTTCATCATTTTCATGATTTTTCTTGTGCACTGTTGTGCGAGTCTTTAAATCTACAGACTAAAACGCCTTTAAATTTACAGACAGTCTTTAAATTTACAGACAGTCTTTGTTAAGGTTTCCATTATGGTCTGGTCGCTTAATGTTTGTATTTCTTTCCCTTTGGTGTCTTTTATGGGTGGAGTAAGTTAATTGTATCAATTCCTGATCTTTGTTTTACTTCTACTTTACTTATTGAGAATTAGAGAGATCTAATTCAAGGTAATGTTGGTTGGTGCCTGATGCTCTGTCTCTGGCCGGGCCCATCGGAGTCTAACTGTTGGTTTTCTTTTGCTCCAGCATTTCAGTGGTTTCTTGCTGTCGAGTCCTCAACGTTGTCTCACCTCTGTGGTTCTTTGATTTTTTGTGTTCACGGAGATGTCGCACTGATGAGTTAGGAGGCCTTCATGCGGACTGAACAAATTATTTGTCTAAATCGCGACGGAAGTAAGGGGGAGGATTGTGGCCACGTAAAACAAGTGGAAATCTTCCACTGACCGTTCCAAGGCGGCTCTTCTGTGGCGATTTATTTATGTTGTTGTTTGTTACTTACTGTGTGTATCACTTGTGTCTTAATTTTGGATGGCCATATGGCCATTTTGTGGGAAAGTAACTGTCCTTATGGCCTTCCTTTGTTTAGGTTTCCATTATGGTCTGGTCGCTTAATGTTTGTATTTCTTTCCCTTTGGTGTCTTTTATGGGTGGAGTAAGTTAATTGTATCAATTCCTGATTTTTGTTTTACTTCTACTTTAAATACAGACTGTCTTTAAATAAAACAACTTTCCTCTACATGATAAACCGGTACATATAGTAATGTGAAGCGTTATTTAATTAAATGTTTCGAGTCGGCATTGTACATCTAAACATTAAGGACAAAACAATTCCTATTAAAACCACAAAGCAAATATTTAGAGAATACATGTATGTAAAGGCCTTAAAATTTGCCCTGCCCTTCATCAGAGTATAGATTATATTTTCTGATCCTTCGCGTTCATTAAATGTTGTGGAATTCTGAAATATTTGAGGGTCACTGATGAGGCCTAAAAGGTCGAAACTAGATAAGTTTGACACAGAAAACACTTCACAATTTTCTGTTGTTTTGCTTACAAATGGGCCCCGTCAAGCGATTTTGGTACTTATCGCCTATGCGAGCAGCGAAGGTTCAGGCGAGCCTGCGCATCCGCGCAGTCTCGCCAGAACCTTCGCTGCTCGCTCATACAAGCAGTGAATCGAGAGGAACCTTCAGACAGAAAGCCATATTCCTGTCCCCTCTGAATGGCTGGGGTTGCGCATTTAAAATTTGTCATGACGGAATGCTCGAAGACACAAATTCGCTTGGCGGGGCTCAAATGATAATATTTCTATAGAGTTGTTTACCACAGACTAATTATTGGAACATTGTAACATAATGTAAACGTTGCATCATCGTTGGCTTTTTTTACAGAAGAATCGTCTTCTCTCCTGCCATGTTTTTACTCAGGATCGACTCGAGACCTTGATTATTTAATCAATGCAAAACCAAGCCGTAAGACCCAGCTGAGTAATACAATGCAACAACAACACTGTCCATTTTTAGCTCACCAGAGCCGAAAGCTCCGGGGGAGCTTATAGTATAGGCAGTGATCCGCCGTCCGTCGTTCGTCGTCCGCGTCCGCGTTAACATTTTCAAATGATTTCTCCTCCAAAACTTCTGGGCCGATTGAAGTCAAATTTAATGTGTAGCACCCATGTGATGGGGAACAAAAGTTTGCTCGCAGGGTTTAGGTCACATGGCAAAGCTGGCCTCCATGCTCATATAAGTTAATTTTCTTAAGAAACCCCTTACGAAATCTTCTTTTCCTGAAACAGTGGGCAGATGGTGATGAAACTTGGTTTATAGCATAGGGGACTCGAGCCCATCATAGTTTGCTAAAATGATGACCTTCGGATGACCTTGATCCATTTTACGCAAAGGTCAAATTTGTTTTTTGTATAAGAAATAGTCAAAACAGCATATTTTTTTAAACTATTGCAGCCTGTGACCTGAAAATTAGTAAATGCAGTGGGCAAATTGTGCTAGTGAGACTACACCAGTTTTCAAGGTCAAGGTTATTCCCTGACCTTGGCCCAAGGTCATTCAGATATGAAAAATAAAATTTTATTTTTCACTGAAACCACAAGGCCATTTGCAACCAAATTTTGTCAGAAAACTTTTTAGAACAAGGAAATGAAATTTAATTAACTCGAGTTTGGTCACATGACCGAGATGGCTGCTATGCTCATATAAGGTAAAACCCCTTATCAAATCTTCTCCTCCTGAACCAGTGGGCCGATTGTGATGAAACCTGGTATGTGGCATTGGGGACTCGTGCCCATCATAGTTTGCTAAGGTGATGAACCGCGGACGACCTTGACCCAATTTACGGCAAGGTAAAATTTGGTCACAAAGACTTTTATATGGGAAAAAGTCAAAATAGCACATATTTAGCTCACCAGAGCCGAAGGCTCCGGGGGAGCTTATAGTAAAGGCACTGGTCCGTCGTCGTCGCTGTCGTCGTCGTCGTCTGCGTCGTCTGCGTCGTCAACATTTTCAAACAACATCTCTAAAACTACTTGGCCAATTGAAACCAAATTACATGCCTCTATGGAAAGGGGGGAAGAAAGTTTGTTCGGAAGGACTGGGTCACATGACCAATATGGTCGCCATGCCCATATATGGTAAAAACCTTTAAAAATCTTATTCTCAAGAACCTAATAGCCGATGATCTTGCAACTTGGTATGCAGCATCGGGGACTCGGGCCCTACCAAGTTTGTTCAATGATGACCTTTGATTGACCTTGACCTGTTTTACGTCAAGGTCAAATGAGGTCACTTAGACATTTGTATTGAAAAATGGCAAAAAAGTGGATTTTTCTGATTGTATATTAGCTAGTGGCATCAGAAATGGTATTTACAATCAGCTGAATGGAAGTTTATCAGTTCCAAAAGTCAAGGTCATTTACCGATCTTTGTCCAGGACGCCACAGATTCAGTATTTCTATTTTCTTCTTCACTTAAACGACTTGGTCAATTGAAACCAAATTACATGTGGAGCCTCTTCGGATTGAGGGAACGAAAGTTTGTTCGTAAGGACTGGGTCACATGACCAATACGGTCGCCATGCCCATACACGGTAAAAACCTTTAAAATCTTCTGCTCAAGAACCGAATGGCCAATGATCTAGAAACTTGGTATGCAACATCAGGGACTCTTGCCTTCCCAAGTTTGTTCAAATGATGACCTTTGGTTGACCTTGACCTGTTTTAGCACAAGGAAAAATTTGGTCACTTTGACATTGGTATGAAAAAATGGCAAAACAGTGGATTTTTCTGATTGTATATTAGCTAGTGGCATCAGAAATTGTATTTACAATCAGCTGAATGAAAGTTTATCAGTTCCAAAGGTCAAGGTCATTTAACGACCTTTGTCCAGGACGCCTCAGATTCAGTATTTTATCTTCTTCTTCACTTAAACTCCTTAGCCAATCGAAACCAAATTTCACGTGGAGCATCTATGGAATGAGGGAACGAAAGTTTGTTCTTGAAAACTGGGTCACATGACCAATATGGGCCGCCATGCCCATATATGGTAAAAGCCTTTGAAAATATTCTTCTCAAGAACCGAAAAGCCGATGATCTTGAAACTTGGTATGCAGCATCAGGGACTCTGACCCTACCACGTTTGCTCAAATGATGATCTTTGGTTGACCCTGGTCACTTAGACATTTGTATTGAAAAAATAGCAAAGAAGTGGATATTTCTGATTGCCTGGGAGGCTGTGACATCAAAAATGATATTTGCAGTTAACTGAATGTAAGTGTATCAATTCCAAAGTTAAAGGTCATCACTGACCTTTGTCTTGGATGGCTCAGATTCTGTATTTTTATCTTCAGTAAATGAGCTGTGCTGATTGAAACCAAATTACATGAAAAGCCTCCATGGGGGTGAGGCAATTTAACATTATTCGTGGTATTGTTGTCACATGACCAAGACGGACACCTTGTCTGTATATAGTATAAACCACATGACCTCCGGGGAGTGTAGTGGCCCATGGGCCTCTTGTTTTTTCAGCAGTGACTTGTGGCGCAAAATGTGCGTCTACTGTCTCTAAATGTAGGCTTGATCCTTTGGGACCATTGATTTCATTGTCGAATGTTGAAAATGTCTGAGGGTCACTGGTCGGGCCTGGTTGGCCCGGGCTGGCTAGTCTGGCCCAGAAGATATGTACACTCCATATTTCGGTTCTGTGGTGTAATCCTTGCTTCCAAAGGATAACCCTTTCTAGAACATATTTGACGTCACTACAGCTGGTATCTGGCTGTGTGTGGCGGCCGTAAAAAGTCTCCCTGCCCTACATCATAGTGTATTTTATATTTTCTTGTCCTTTGGGATCATTAATTCCATTGTTGAATGTTGAAAATGTCTGAGGGTCACTGGTGGGGCCTGGTTGGCCGAGGCTGGCTAGTCTGGCCCAGAAGAAATGTACACTCCATATTTCGGTTCTGTGGTGTAATCCTTGCTTCCAAAGGATAACCCTTCCTAGAACATATTTGAAGAAAGCTCTTAAAGATGGCAGTTCTTTGTGTCCAAAGGCAATCGATATAGAACACCCATCACGAAAACACGCCTATATAATTTAACGAGTACCCATAATCTATGTTTTGGAGCAGAAATAAGAAAAATAACGTATACACCGCGCATGGTGTCTTGGCGAACTAGATTGGGCTACATGGTCTTCCACACAGAACTGAAACCGACCCCGAAGTAACAAAACAGTCGAATAAGTGCTTTAGAATGGGGATAACTGTATTGAAAATTGTCATTAGGGGAGGCAACTCGTCGGTTTTTACGTTCGCAAATACCGTTCGCACACTCCTCTGACGCGTCGTCGTAAAACGAAATTTCCGATTATTAAACCGCCGATTTACCTCCTAAAAAGCAATTTGCTATACATCCAGCCCTACATCTGATATAACAACTTTTGTATGCAGCGAAAATTAAAATAAGGACACACACCCATACAACCTGGCCCTACGATCGACAAGGAGTACATTACGAAAATACGCCTATTCAAATTTATCGAAAAAAAAAAAAAACTGAAAATTTTCAGACAAAAAAATTCTGATGTTTTCCACCTTTCTGCTCCAAACATAGATTGTGGGAGCTCGTTAAAACCGCCTCGGCTGGGCGGTTTTAACGAGTACCCATAATCTATGTTTTGGAGCAGAAATAAGAAAACATATCGTATACCCCTTTAAACCCCAGTTTTACTATATAAAAGTGGGGTTTAAGGGGTTCGATTTATATAGGCATTTTTTCGTGCTGAAGTGAAATATTCTAGAAAGGTTAGTAAAAAACAAAACCAATCAAAGCACTGACAGTGATGGTTGGGCGATGTTTTGTAATCTTTGGATAGCATTATGCAAATTTTGCATCATGTTAGTAGTTTTTTTAATTCAGTCTCAAAGAAAAAAAGTAGTTTAAATAGGGCTAATATATATTTGGGTTCACTGGTGAGACCTAGTTTGATGGCACTAGCTTATTTGTCCAAGAAAATTTGTACATTTGACGGTTTTCATGTCTTTGATCCAAAGCAGAAATCTTAGCAGAAGATATTAACTGCAGCCAAGTTACTGAAGGACTTTTTGGTCAACAAAATTGTTTTCATTCTTGTCGTGGTTTGTATTCCATTTTAAGAAAAAAAAATCTTTATCTTATAATGCAAGTACTTAAATTATATAAATTTATAAATAATATATCGATGTTTACAAGAACATCAGAATTAAAGCAATCAGAATCTGATGCAAATAGTTTAAAAAGTGCTATCTTTCACCATCCCCTATATTAAAGAAGTATCAATAAAATGGTTGTCATTTGATTCTCCATTACATATGCCCACTTAGAATACCCATGTACTAAAGATAGCCCTCTTAGGCAGCACTCTGACATCATTTTGACACGAAAACACGACTATTTTCTGAAAATAACAGTTATCGGAGTTTCCGACAAGTCAGTGATAGTCACGTGGACTTCAGCATTGCAAAGCTTACTGTACTTTTTAACTTGTGTTCCACAAACAATCTACCCAAAAAAGAAATCATAACGAAACCACGCCTATACAAATACATTGTAAGTTTTACTGCCGAAAAACATAAAATTCTTTAGATGAAAAATTGTGATATTTTTCTTATTTCTTTTCAAAATATAGATTGTGAGTACACGTTAGAACCGCCTTATTTAGGCGGTTCTAACTAATACCCACACTTTTTATCTTTAGCAGAAATAAGAAAAATAAGGTTTACCCTTGTAAACATCAGTTTGACTATATAAAAGGGGGATTTAAGGGGGCCAAATTTATATGGGTGCGTTTTCATTATGGGATGGCCCGATGAACTGATAACTATGATAAGAACTTACAGCTATTTGTAACTTGTTCCAGCCCTTCGATATATCATCTGTAGCTTCCGGTCCCTCGTATTCTTCCAGAATTTTCAACATCCTTCCCCTGAACCAGTCATCAGTCTGTGTTTAAAATGTATAGTAGGTGTAATTAGACATGACACTGACCTCTATGCAATGAATAAATTAGTCAGTGTTTCGCCTAATAGGTCGGTTTGCGTAAACTTCTCGTGAATTTTCGGCATCTCGTGAATGGCGACCTATTTACCGATCTCTTTGTATTGAATAACAATATCGATCTCTTCGGAAAACGGCGAAGATAGATATATAGATAGATATCCGGCGAATCACTCAAAACATTACGATAACAGACCCGTGCAATATAATGAATATCTCCAAACTGGCTACTTTTCTGATGAAAATCTGTGATATTTCCCTTATTGATATTGCAACAATAGGTAGTAAGCGCTCGTTAGAACCGCCTAATTGAGGCGGTTCTAACGAGTGCCAACAACCTAAATCCTGGTGCAGAATTAAGAAACATAATGAATACCCCTGTATACCACAGTTTTCTCTGTATAAAGTTGGGTTTAAGGGAGTGTTTATTTCACGTACTTATTAACGTGATGAACTAAACATGAAGCCCGAAGGGAGGGCTTCATGTTGTTAAGTTTGTGAGTGATTCGCCGGAGTTTACACATCGATGAAATCCACAATAATGGAATTCGTTCCTATAATAATGTCCCTCGCTGTGTCCAGTGATGTCCCATTTCTTGTATGTAACGATTACCGACCATTAATGTGAAAAGCAGCCACCCTTTGAAAGCCCAAGTTTTTTATGCTATTTTGGGGGCTTTTTAATGGGTCTCACCACGAAAACACGTCTATATAAATTTGATCCACTAATCCCCGCTTTTATATAGTAAAACTGAGTTTTGCAGGGGGTATACATTATTTATCTTATTTATGCTCAAAAATATAGATTGTGGGTACAGTCGAGGCGGTTCTAACGAGTATACATAATCTATGTTTTGAGCAGAAATAAAAAAAAATATCGAAATTTTTCATCCGATTTTTTTTTATTTCGGTGTTAAAATTTACAATGTATTTGTATAGGCGTGTTTTCGTAATGTTATTACATATACATGTGATGGGGAAATAAAGTGAAGCTTACTGTCTGTCTAAGGAATATCCAGATTGCTATTATCACTGCTTGAAGTAGAATCATAATAATGGCCATCGTAATGAACTGGAAATAAATGCATACAATTAATTATATTTGCATTCTCGAAGCATTTACACAAAACAAAAATCCTATAAGTAATAGAGGCAACCACACGTGTTACAGAGTGACAACCTACGTCATAGTCACGTGACTCAAGTGTTAAGGAACACCGAATATGATTGTCAAATTCCTCCACTTCAAGTCCGAAAAATTGCTTGTGTGCGGCACATAAGCAACAAAACCCGCATCGGTTTCTAGTTTCATTTGCATGGTTTAATATTTTCCTGAAATTCGGTCTTGTTCGAGATTACTCAAGAAAACCTGGATATTACGGCGTTGTGGGACCGGCTAGCCCGAAATTCACGAAACGGACCAAACGAGGCTCTCATAAACACACGAATTAGTCTGAATTAAAACTTCATAGATGACCTAGCCAGACACTCACGACGTTTTGTAACAATTCATTTTTACGGCGTCAATTAGCAGTGGCCAAAAAAGTGAAGCTAGCTGGAAAGCGGATGTGCGTCCCATAACGTCGAAAAATCCAGGTTTTCTTGGGTAATCTCGTATATATATATATCTTGGGTATATTAACTTTCAGGGAAAGATGAAACATGCAAATAAAAAAAAAAAAGAAACCGATGCGGGATAACTGCATTTTACCGAATTTAGCTTTGCTACGTGTGTGTCCGAGATAATTGTCTGACCTGAAATGAAGGGTTTTGACAATCAATTTTGGTGTGCCTTAACACTTTTGTCATGTGACTATGACGTAGGTTGTCCACCCTGTGTTAGAGATGATTGCAATTTATTTAACGTTTATTAGAGAATGAACATTGTCGGGTCACATGCAAAGTAGGCGAACCTCGGGTTCATATAATTTTTGTTCGTAATCCAATGATGTTTATACTTCAATTAACGTTAAATGCATTTGGTTCCTTTTTTGGCTTATATTTATATTATTTTCCATTTATTACTTGACAAAAATAAAATAAGTGTAAGTAGTAAATCAACTGCACACAGTTTTCTAGTAACAGCGGAAGAGCGCTCTTGAGGTCATAATGTCGCTATCGTCAAATCATACTGGAGAGAATTTGACGTCGCTGACTGTTCATGTGGCGTCGCATGAGCCAATGTATTCACTGAGGTTTCAAGAACAACATTCCAATGAGAAAGTTTTTTGTGTGTTTGTGTGTGTGTGGAGGTGGGGGGGGTGGTATTTTTTGTTTGTTTGTTTGTTTGTTTGCTTGCATGCATTGAGGCTTTAAGCCCCAGTCAGCACTATATAGGTCATTTTGGAGACGTTGCCCCCGATTTCTGGGAAATTTACCCGACATTGAGATAAAAAATGTAAATTTTAATGCATGAACAAAACCTTGCTCGAGTCACGAGTCTTGTTTATACTTCACTGACGTTAACATTTTACAAATATCCAAAGCTTCGTTAGAATAACGAGCTCGTTTGTGGTGAAATTGTTAACTGTTCCAGCAGGTTCAATTCCTAACATAGAGCTAATTTTGCTGAACAAATATGAGCAGCTTTTGCAAACGCAAAAGCTGCTCACATTTTTTCAGTAAAACATATTAGCATATTTACCATATATAAAAGATCAAAGTTTTAACACTACGTTAACTAACGACGTCGTCAGTTTTGAACAACAGGCTCCTTAAGTTTTCTATGAAATGGAACCTCACAAGCGAATCCTTTCTGCTGATTCAAGAAGGGCAGTTGTCAGTTTCTGGCGGAAGAATGTGCACTGTACTTGTTAACCGCTTACGTATAGGTATAGGTGAACTGACCGGCTCATAAAATGATCTAAATAGTGTTGACTGGGCCGTTAAACTCCAAAACAAACAGACAAAAACAAATTCTCACAAGCGAAATGTGTCTTCGGACATGATCTTTTAGCAAAGACTCAGATAGGTGTGGGTATGTACTTATCGTCAGGTTATCAATTACGTGCGATTAACAGCCCTCTCAACCACACTTTGTATAGAGAAAAGTGGGGTTTATGGGTGTACTCATCATTTCCCTTATCTTTGCTCAAACACAAAGACTGTGGGTACTTGTTAGAACCGCCTCAATGAGGCGATTTTAATTAGTGTCCACAATCTATGTTTTTAGCAGAAATGGGAAAATAGCAGATACATGCACCACTGTAAACCACTATTTTACAATATAAAAGTCGGATTAAAAGGGACGTCACATTCATATAGGAGTGTTTTCGTGATGATAGCAAAAGACAAACCACACTTACGGCCCACAAACATCCTTTGATATTTTTCCAGGCTCCACACAGTCCAAATATAGCAACAAACATCACTAGGCCTCCAACAATTATCATAATATAGGCATTGGCATCCGACAAAACTCCGTAAGGAATGTTGTTTAATATGATCTTGTTGAACAGATTAGTTACTTCAGCTTCCAAATATCCTGTGCTGAATTTCAGCATAAAGCCTGATATAAGCAGTGTTCCGCCAGCGATCTATAAAATAAATAAGTAAATAAATAATCGACTGAAAGGTCGAACAAATGATCGACAAGAGGAACGAACGGTCGAAAGACGAGCAGAACAAGTTTTGTTTGTTTGATCTGAGGTTTAATGTCCCCGTCAACATTGTATATGTCATTTTGGAGACGTTGCTTCAAGTTTTATGGGACTTTTACCCGACATTGAGATGAAATGACATCTCAAGCCCTGTCGCCCAATAAAACCAACATGATTTATAAGCATGGACGGACCGACTCGCGACGCTTTGCCTGGGCAGGCTTAGATCCTCTAAGCAGTTTACCAGTACTTGTGTGCAGACGGTTTCAGCTCTGCGTGGAAGCGTCATGCAGCCCATCTGTTTCATCAAGCCCCGATGGGCGGGGGCCGGAGCAGAACAAGTACATGAAAGCGAACAAACAATCATAAAGAAAACACGCCTATATAATTCTGGCCCTCTTGAACCCAAATTTTATACAGTACAGCTATGGTTTGCAGGGGTATGACACATATAAGCTTCTAGCTTACCATCAGTTCCTGAAGTATATTGTATGTACAGTATTTTCATTCTGCAGTTATTGTTTAAAAGAAATAAAATATTGTTTAAACCAGGGGTAAACCTTATGTTTCTTATTTCTGCTCTAAGATACAGATTATGGGTACTTGCTAGAACCGTCTCGATGAGGCGGTTTTAACGTGTACCCAAATAACTAAATTTTAAGGAGAAATAAGAAAAAAAATCACCATTTTTCTTCTTGGAATTTACCTTTTTGGCGGTAAAAATTTACAATGTTTTTGTATAGGGTGTTTTCGTAATGTAAAGAAAATAAATAAAATAATAAACTGGTATAACAACAGTGTGCTACACTTGTGCCTTTCTTATCTCCAGAAACTAGCAAATCGTATTTATTAGTTTAGCTATAGAATGTGTTGCTAATTCCAACCGCCTCAAGGAGGCAGTTCTAACAAGTACCATAATCGGTTTCTGTGCACAAACTTGAAAAGGAAAACAATGGATATCCCTGCAAAGCCCATTTTTCTTCTGTGAATGCAATGATCATTGATCGATAAAATTAGCCCACACCTCCCGAGGACATGAAATAACTAGACCCCAGTGGAAACACCAATAGCGGAAAGCTAAAAGGACAGTTACTTTCCCACAAAATGGCCAATAGGCTATCAAAATAAAAATAAAAACAACTTTAAGCGATACACACATTCAAAGACGAACTACATGTATAACAACAATACAACGCGACAGAAGAACCACCTTGAAACTGTCAGTGAAAAGTATTTCACTGGGGGGGGGGGGGGGGGGGGGGGAAATAATTTATTCAGTCCTAACTCATCAGTGCAACATCTCCGAGGACATAAAAATCAAACAACCACAGAGATGAAACAACGGTGAGGTCTCGACAGCAAGATATAAGTGGAATGCAGGAGCAAAAGGAAACCAACGGTTAGACTCCGATAGTTACGGAACCATGGAATGGACATGCAATATATTTTAATATGTTGTGCGAACAAGATACTATCTTTTGCGGACGCAAAAGATATTATCTTGTGCGAACAACACAATATCTTGTGCGCACAAGATAATATCTTGTTTGCAGAACTTAATATCTTGTGCGCAAAATATATTTTCTTGTTTGCACAAAATATATCTTGTGTGGACAACATAATATCTAGTGCGAACAACACATTATCTTATTTGCACAACATAATATCTTGTGCACAAGTTTAAAAAAAAAATACATATCTCTTCCCGGGTTCCGTAGATAGGAGGCTTCTCCAGACTTTCGGATGAGTCTTTAAACCGAGGTCCCGTCTCCGTATGACCTTAGCTGTTGGTGGGACGTAAAACACTCACTCAACCAATCAATCCGTAGATTGGAGAGTGGGATATAGAGGGTTTATTTTGTTTTGTTTTTATCACAGACGTGTTAACCTGATAGGGCAATGTTTTTAGCATCTCTTTATTCAAATTGCTTATTAAAAACTATTGTCATCTAGCAGCAATACTTACAAATATGAGCAAGTTGAGCAGAACCATTAACACCAGCGGACATTTATTGTTGGCATCCATCTGAAAAAAAAAATGATAATAATAAAATCGTCCTAATAAAATATTATACATGTATGTTAATAATCATTACGATAACACACCCGTGCGACAAAATGGATACTTTTCTGATGAAAATATGTCATAATTGAGCCAGCGCACGACAAAACCTTCAATAAGACATGTGCGCCCATCGAAGACTCAGATCAGCCTGCGTATCCATATAGTCTAACCAGACACTTCTCTTGTTACATGAAGGAGCATTGGGTCCTAGGCTATCCTTAGAGCGCACAACGAAGGCTCAGGCTGACCAGACTGAGCGTATATCTGAGGCTTCGCTGGACGAACATATCTTATTGTAGGTTTTGTCATGCGCTGGCTCAATTTCCTTATTTATATTTCCAGCATTGGTTGTGGGTGCTCGTCAGACTCTTTGAGGCCCCACAACCTATGTATTGGAGAAGAAAAAGGAAAATAATATATATTACCCCGTAAACTCCATTTTTCTCTCTACAAAGTGGGGTTTAGGGGGTGTCCAGTTCACGGACTTGTTCACGTGATGTAATAATAATAATAATAATAATAATAATAATAATAATAATAATAATAATTATAATAATAATAATTATAGAAGAAATAATAAACTGTGCCTCATCAAGCGAAAATGTGTCTGTGGACATTTTCGTAAGGCGAAGACCAAAAAAAAACCTACGCGGATACTATAACGGTGTTGAGATATTGAGTTGCGCAAGTGCTAGACATCACGGAAACACACTCATATAATTTTGACCCGCTTAAACCCCATTTTATCTAGTCAAGCAGGGGTTTACAGCCCTGGGTACATGTATATACATTTTTTTCTTGTTTCTGCTCAAAAACATATATTGGAAGTACTCATTTAAACCGCCTCGACGACAGGGCCACACATTACGATAACACACCGTGCATTTTTCTCATCTCCAAAATGGCCACTTTTCTGATGAAAATCCGTGATATTTTTCTTAATAATACTGCAATCATAGGACGTGGGTGCTCGTTTGAACCGCCTCATTGAGGCGGTTCTACCGAGTACCCACAACCTATGTCTTGGAGTAAAAATAATAAAAATAATCTATACCCCCGTAAACCCCAGTTTTCTCTATATAAAGTGGGGTATTAGGGTTCTTCATTTCACGGACTTGTTCACGTGATGTAGCATACAGTTGAGCTTCTTGTTTGTGTTTGCTGAGGTTTTACGTTCCCGTCAACACTACTTAGCCAACTGAAGACGTTGTGTCCAATTTCGTGGGACTTTTTCCCGGCGTTGAGATGAAATAGCATCTCAAGTCCAAAGAAACCGCTAGGAATGAAGCAGAGATCCGACTCGCACCGCTTTTTCTGGGCAGGCTTACACCTATAGTAAGTAATCACAGTTAACTTAAGGGGAATGGGAACATCTTTAGAGGAGGAAACTCCTGCAAAAGTATTTTGTATCTACCATGTCAATAGGGATCAACTCTTAAAGGAAAGAATTTGCTCCTGAGGAGAAAATTCTTTCATTTAAGAGTAGACCCCTTTTCCAGTGGGACAGGGCTTACAGAAAAGCAAACAGGAAGACACGAAAGTTGTTTCCCTTTGAAACATTGTGGAAGAATGTGCTAGGTCATCACGAAAACACGCCTATATAATTTTGACCCGCCTGAACTCGACTTTTATATAGTAAAACTGGGGGTTTACAGGGGTAAACCTTATTTTTCTTATTTCTGCTCTAAACTATAGATTGTGAGTACTAGTTAGAACAACCTCGTTGAGGCGGTTCTAACGAGTACCCACAATCTATATTTTGAGCAGAAATAAGAAAAATATCCAAGATTTTCATCACAAAATGTTCGTTTTTGGCGGTAAAGTTTACAATGACTTTGCATAGGCATGTTTTAATAATGGTTTCCAATCTCCTTAACTGCCCGAACAGTTTTGTGGCCATGAATATATGTTCATCGAAGGGGTAGTTTGGGCCACTGAGGGTTATTCGTGGCGCCATGTCTGAATGTTTCAATCACATCAATAAGTTCGTGTAATGAACACCCCATTTAATATGTTCTATAAAAGGGTTATCCCTTGGAAGCAAGGAATACATCACAGAACTGGAAAATATGAAGTGTGCTTGTTTTCTGGGCCAGACTAGCTAGTTTCGGCCCATTAGGCCTCATCAGTGACCCTCAACTATTTTCAAAATTCCACAATGGAATCAATGATCCCAAAGGAAAAGAATATATAAACTACACTATAATGTAGGGCAGGGAGACTTTTTACGACCGCCACACATTCCCACACATCAGCTGTAGTGAAATTAAATATGTTCTATAAACCCCACATTATAGCGAAAACTGTGGTTTACAGTGGTATACGTTATTGTTTCATATTTCTGTTCTGTGGGTACTCGTACTTTGTGTTCCAAGACATAGGTTGTGGGTACTCGTACTTACGAGCACCAACAACCTATACTTGTGATAAAAATAAGAATAAATATCACACATTTTCATCAGATATATGTTTTATAACACGAATGTCATTAGAATCGTCACACCGGGCCTTTGTTTGTTTGTTTGTTTGATTTGAAGTTTAACGAGCACGTCAACATTGTATACATGCAGGTCATTTTGGAGACGCTGCTTCCAATTTTGTGGGACTTTTACCTGACATTGAGATGAAATGACATCACAAGCCCTGTCGCCCAATGAAACCAATAGCGTTTATAGCATAGACGGGCCGAATCGCACCGCTTTGCCTGGGCAGACTTAGATCCTCTAAGCGGTTTACCAGTATTCGTATGCGGTCGGTTTCAGCACTGCGTGGAAGCATAATGCAGCCATTCTATTTCTCGAAGCCCCGATGGGCGGGGGCAATACACACCGGTCTTTTACTGTATTATTAGTGCGCAAATAGGTAAAACAAGAAGAAAGGAAGGTAAACATGTAATTAACAACAACAACAACAACAACAACAACAGCGAAAACAACGAAAACAAAAAACAAAGTATATGAAAAAAATACATTCACACCGTCATATACGATGCCAGTATTTGTTCGTCCTGTTTTATAGTCCCATGTTGATAAGTTCGTCGGCAGCATTCTTTCGTGTATATGGTTCATTAAATCTTTTATACGACCATTTTCCCTTCCAATAATTCAAGAAGGGCAGTTGTTAAATTCAGGCGAATGAATATGCACTGTACTAGTCAACCGTCCATGTATAAGCATGCCTAAAAGGTGTGGTTAGGGAAACTAACCGGCTCCATATGACCTAAATAGTGTGGATTGGGACGTTTTAGCCTAAACAAAAAACAAATGACATCTTTTCACACAAATGTGTTTTCTTATGCGAAAATATGAGTAAACAGAAATTACGAGTACCAATATTTCATATGCATTACGAAAACATGCCTATATAAATACAGTGTAAACTTTACCCCAAAGGAAACGGAAAAATAATTATAGATCACAAAAAGTGAGCTCTCACAATATAGATTGTGTGTACATGTTAGAACTGCCTCATCGAGGCGGTTCTAATGTGTACTCACAATCTATATTTTAGGGCAGAAATAAGAAAAATAAGGTTTACCCCTGTAAACCCCAGTTCTACTATATAAAAGTGGGGTCCAAGCGGGTCAAAATTATATTGGCGTGTTTTCGAACCATGGAAAAATATATACCTGGTTAACATTGACTTTTACCAATTAAAAACAATAGAACTGAATCCAAACTGGCATCACTGACAACTAAACAGTTGAACCTAAATTTTGTAAATGTTTAAAGTCAATACGATTGATATATATTTAGCACATTGCGAAAAGTTTACAACATTCATCTGCTCTTTCTTTATTCTGTGTATGATCTCGTTCATATTTTATTTTTAATGTCATATTTACTAATTCAATAATCTTTTCACTGATTGAATAAATAATCCTAAACACGAATATATAATGCCAACATCAAAATTTATTTGACCCGCGTCACAGTAAAAATAAAAATATATATAAATAAATAGATGAAAAAAATAATGGCATGTTTCATATGTGTCCAGTGATGAAGATTCGGGTGAGCATATCATGTCTTAGGATTGCAGAGATTCAGTTGACAGAATAGCGCATGCAGATTTGGGTCAACGCTGATCTAAAATTGGGAGAAAAAAGGTTTTCTTTCAACGCGCCTGATTTCTTAGTCGCATCAATACTTTTAAAAGAAATATCTGGGTGTTTACAAGTAGTGGGACTGTAACCCATTATTGGCGAGAAACCACTAAAGGGGTACCTTGGCAAACAGTGCAGGCCCAGATCAGACGCCGCAGAACGCGGCGTCTGATCAGGGCCTGCACTATTTGCTGACAGGAGTGTCCATCCAGAAAAGAATAGAAACAAAAATAGGCCCGCAATACGTTATATAACAAATGGACTTGTCACACATATAGCAATGGAAGAGTCCACTATTATAAATGGGCTAAAAGACGTCAGCGCTTGATCATTTTATCACACATTTGTGTGACTTAGTGCATTCTTTTATTGCCCTCCGAAGAAAAAAAAAATATGATATTTTCTTATTCATACTCAAACTATAGGTCGCGGGTGCTCGTTAGAACCGCCTCCTTGAGGCGGTTTTAAGAAGTACCCACAACCATGCCATGGAGTAGGAATACGAATAATGTATACCCCTGTAAACTCTAGCTGACTCCACATAAAGTGGGGTTTTGGATCTTTCATTTCACGATGATAGTCGTATCAATATCTGTAAAAGAAATATCGAAGACGTCAGCGTTTCATCTTATGTCGGTAGGACTAAGACCCTCTCTTGAATTTAGTTTGGCGGTCTTATACTGACTATAGTAAAATTTACATTGATTGACAGTGCTCAACCCATGCAGCAAACCGTCAACGGTGAAGCAACGTTGAAACAACGATTCAATGTTGATTCAACGTTTACTCAACATTATATGATCACCGAACATCCGTGTGTCATAGCTCATTTTCACCATATCTCCAATACAACTATTTATTTTCTGATGAAAAATTTGCGACATTTTTACATATTGAGGTTATTGGTGTTCGTTAGAATCGAGGCGGTTCCAACAATTTTGTGTTTTGTTTGAATTGAAGTTTTATGTCCCCGTCAACACTATTTAGGTCATTTTGAAGACCCTGCTTCCAATTTTGTGGGATTTTTACCCTACATTGAGATGAAATGACACATCACTCCCTACCGACGACTGAATCCACTAGGGTTTATATGCAACGACGGCCCGACTCGTAAAACTTTGCCTGGCCAGGCTTAGACCTAAGCGGTTTACCAGTACTTATCTGCGGTCGGTTTCAGCTCTGCACCGTGCAGTCCAATCTGTTTCTCCAAGCCCCGATTGACCAGTTTGAAACGATTATCCACAACCTTTGTCTCGGTGCAGAAATAAGAAAAGTAATGAACGCCCTTGAAAATCCCTGTTTTCTCTATATATATTCGGGTTAAGATTGGTGTTCATTACACGAACTTGTTAACTTGATGCAATACATGTATATAGAGGAACTTACATTAGTGTTCATGTAGTATTGAATTTATTAAACGAGTTAAGGAAAAGACATCACATGCGAGGCTTCGTGGGCATTGACCATGAAATCATTTCTTCGGTCATTCTCTCCCGTCCGCTGATTAAAGACGGCCAGTTGCCAGCTTCCAGGTGAAGTGGAGTAAATTGACCGGACAGATATGGCCTAAATGGGGTCAAGCCAAAAAATAGAAAATAAAAAATAAACCATACCGCGAAATCACTGGATGAAATGTAAGTGTCTTTCGCATCATTTTTGTAAGTGCACTATCAAACCGTACATACCAATATGTTGTGTGTGTTATAACCATAATGCACGCCGAATATACACTAATGTCTCCAATCATTGTGTTTATTAATGGCGGAAAATACTACGTTTTCCGTTCGAAAACTGCATTTTGGTATTGCTCAGGAGGGTTTGTAAGAAATACCCTCTTTCGCCGCAGTACGTCGTCCGTCATTGCTTCTTTATTGCCGTACCTCTGTCATCACGAAAATACGCCTATATAATTTTGACCCATTTAAACACTTTTATATAGTGAAACTGGTGTCTGGCCCAGAAAACATGAACACTCCATATTTTTCAGTTCTGTGGCGTATTCCTTGCTTCCAAAGGATAACCCTTTTATGGAACATATTTAACTTCACTACAGCTGGTGTGTGGGAATGTGTTGCGGCGGTAAACGTCTCCCTGCTCTACATCATAGTGTAGATTATATTTTCTTGTCCTTTGGAATCATTGATTCCATCGTAGTATTTTGAAAATATCTGAGGGTCACTGATGAGGCCTAATTGGCCGAAACTAGCTAGTCTGGCTCAGAAAACATGAACATTCCATATTGTTCAGTTCTGTGGTGTATTCCTTGCTTCCTAAGGATAACCCTTTTATAGAACATATTTAACTTCACTACAGCTGGTGTGTGGGAATGTGTGGCGGCGGTAAAACGTCTTCCTGCCCTACATCATAGTGTAGATTATATTTTCTTGTCCTTTGGGATCATTGATTCCATCGTAGTATTTTGAAAATATCTGAGGGTCACTGATGAGGCCTAATTGGCCGAAACTAGCTAGTCTGGCCCAGAAAACATGTACACTCCATATTTTTCAGCTCCGTGGTGTATTCCTTGCTTCCTAAGGATAACCCTTTTATAGAACATATTTAACTTCACTACAGCTGGTGTGTGGGAATGTGTGGCGGCGGAAGAACGTCTCCCTGCCCTACATCATAGTGTAGATTATATTTTCTTGTCCTTTGGGATCATTGATTCCATTGTGGAATTTTGAAAATATCTGAGGGTCACTGATGAGCCCTAATTGGCCGAAACTAGCTAGTCTGGCCCGGAAAACATGAACACTCCATATTTTTCAGTTCTGTGGTGTATTCCTTGCTTCCAAAGGATAACCCTTTTATAGAACATATTTAACTTCACTACAGCTGGTGTGTGGGAATGTGTGGCGGCGGTAAAACGTCTCCCTGCCCTACATCATAGTGTAGATTATATTTTCTTGTCCTTTGGGATCATTGATTCCATTGTGGAATTTTGAAAATATCTGAGGGTCACTGATGAGCCCTAATTGGCCGAAACTAGCTAGTCTGGCCCAGAAAACATGAACACTCCATATTTTTCAGTTCCGTGGTGTATTCCTTGCTTCCAAAGGATAACCCTTTTATAGAACATATTTACATGGGGTTGAACTTAATTTTCTTATTTCTGCTCTAAAATATAGATTGTGGGAACTCGTTAGAACCGCCTCGATCAGGCGGTTCTAACGAGTACCCACAATCTATATTTTGAGCAGAAATAAAAAAAAAATATCGCAATTTTTCATCTTAAAATTTTAGCTTTTTCGGTGGTACATGTGCAGTTTACAATGTATTTGTATAGGCGTGGTTTCGTAATGATTGCCTCTTTATTGCCATACCTCTGTAGCCTACAGCCTTATCATCTACAGCATTCTCAAAATCATACCAGAACATGATATAGCTGCACACCTCCATCAGGTTTCATGGGGTGTTCCTCAATTTCGCAACCAGTAGTCCGACAGAATACGGGTGCTTTTGTATGTACCTGAATTTGCATTGTTTTTTCTTTGCTGACTCGTAAAGTTTAGACGTTGCCTTGATGCAATTTTGGCATCATTGAGTATTTTTATAATATGCAAGATAAACATAGCGTCAAAATAGTATACAATAACACAATAGTTGAAGGAAACACTAACGTTAGACATTTAAATGGGATAAAGATTTTATGCTCTGAGGAAATGTATTTGGTACCGGAAAATGATTGCCTGTCTTGTGAATACAACTTTCTTGCACTAAACAATTACGTTATAGACATGTACATTCATAACTACAACCAATCTCTGTATGTAGAGTGTGTCAGTACAAAACGGTTTATATACTCCAAAATAGGTCATCTGTTATAATTTTTAATCACTCTAAAATGATTTTATAGCTATTTTTTTTTTTTTTTTTTTTGGGGGGGGGGGGTGGGTGGGGGTGGGGGTCTTAGCTGTGCTGATAAATTGTAACGTAGATAACAGATTGCAGAATAAAGCATATCAAATAATTATTTTCAGGAGATGATTAGTATAAGCATATATGCTTTTTTTCAAATCCTGTGGAACTTTTTTCACACAACGTGTTATTGTATACATGTACTTGTAATTCAGAAGAAGTTAATAAATACTGTTTACACCAAATAATTATTTAATGCAATGATTTCTAACAGAATCTCAACTCGTGTTTCTAAACTTCAATATACTAGACTAAGCAGAGATTTAAAGTAACGGCATGATCAAATATCGCGTAAATTAAGATTTGAGCCAGCGCACGACAAAACCCGCAATAAGGCATGTGCGACCATCGAAGACTCAGATCAGCCTGCGCATCCATATAGTCCATCCAGAGACTTCTCTTGCTGCATGAAGGAGCATTGGGCCCTGAGCTACATTCCGTTAACTCACCCGTACGATATAGTGCATTTTTGACATCTCTAAAATGGCTACTTTTCTGATGAAATTCCTTGATATTTTTCTTAAAAATGCTCATAACATAGGTTGTGAGTGCTCGTTAGAATCGCCTCATTGTATTCAATTCCTAATCATTGCCTTCACTTCTATTTGTCGTGACTCGGCTAATTTATTGTAACCGTATGTTGACGTGTGATCGGGGTCAATGCTGTCTGCGAGCACCCATTGTTATGGAACGATAAGCACCAATATGTAAAGTGTATTATCTAGGGGAGAGTTCAAATTATGTATGATATACTTACGATCCACGTCAGGAGAAAAAAATATTTTGGTTCGATTGTTTAGCAATCAACCCTAAACAATTGACCCGAAGTAACAAACTGTACAAAACATTCACAATTGCTATTGACCACGTGACAATCGCTGACCATGCACAAAATCTAGGATTATACCGGTTATTTGTTGCAGCGCTGGTCCTCTGATCGCTGCATGTAATGTAAAATTCACTGGTCTCGTGTACTGGAACATTGGCAAACAGTGAAGACCCAGATCAGACGCCGCAGAATGCGGCGTCTGATCTGGGTCTTAACTGTTGGCTTACAGTAAACTGTCTACTGTCTGTTGATTTTTATTTTACCTCATCTGCTTACAGTATATAGGAATTTAAGGGTTAAACGAAAGTTTTTCCGGTCCCTACTAAGAGAATCGACCCACCAGTGTTGTCAGTGCATTGATTGATATTTGCGGACAAGGTACATGCACACCAGCCTACGCATCTGCTCCGTCTGGTCGGTACTTTCAAGTCCGCTGATTAGGTAGTATAGTATCTCTACTTTCTAGAAGCCTCTGAGGTGTAGTGGTTAAGCTACTCGCCTCATAAACTAAGGGTTTTTGGTTCAATCCGGGCTTCTTCAGAGTCGGAAGTCCCGTCTCCCTATGACCATAGCTGTTGATGGGACGTAACCCCCGAACCCCCAACCCCTCACAAACACACACACAGCTGTACTTTCTACTTCTATATTTTCTAAAAGATTTGCAAGCGTATGTAGCTTAGCAAGCTTGTCTGTTTCTTATCTGGTCACGAGTCCTTTTTGCCATTTCCGAACAACAAACGTGCAGATCAACCTGCGCATCCGCACACAGTCGGATCAGTACCGTTTTGTTCGCTCCCAGGATAGTACAATCACCCTTCCTAAGTTGTGGAACTGAGAGGGTAGGTTTTTGTATTACCTGGTCGCCAGTCCTTTTGTGCATTGTTCTAATAACAAAGATGGTGATTAGCCTGCGCATGCGCGCTGTCTGATCAGCACATTGCCGTTCGCTCTTTGGATATAACACTCAGTTTGAACTCAGAGGATAGATTTATGTCTATTCAGACTCCGAGATTATAAAACATTTTTCATGGGCAGCTCAGTTGAACACTAAATATGTGATGCTCATAAAATTAAAGTAGAAACAAGTGAGACCATTTTCCTCCTTAGTTATTTACCCTGCTAACAAAATTAAAAATGCAAACATTAGTTGGCATTTTAAAATTTGTTTGCAGACCCGAAATTTCATGCTTTACCCATATATGCCTAGCGGCCCATTTTTAGGACAGAACGCGGAGTCTGATCTGGGTCTATACCGTTTGCTTAAAGTACATTATTGTAAAATTTACCTAAAAACAATCATGACACCCCTATAACTGGAAATAGACCACTCCAAACGTAACAGATGGAAGATTCCATTGTCATATACGGGTTAAGTAAGTTGAGCATTAAAAAAAAGTTTTATAACCTGGGGCCCTTGTCGCAAAGACCGAAGACAGGCATTTTCGTAACTGGGCTCTCTTTGTAACATAACGAAAACACGCCTATACAAATGCATGGTAGTTTTACCGCAAAAAAACCGAAACATTTTAAGATGAAAAATCGTGATATTTTTCTTCTTTCTGCTCAAAATATAGTATGTTGGTAGTCGTTAGAACCGCCTCATCGAGGCGATTCTAACGGGTACCCACAATCTATATTTTAGAGCAGAAATAAGAAAAATAAGGTTTACCCCTGTAAACCCAAGTTTTACCATATAAAATTGTGGGTTCGAGGGGTCAAAATTATATTGGCGTGTTTTTGTAATAAATTGGAGAGACTACGCAACAAACATGCAACATCACGAAAACACGCCTATATAAATTTGACCCCCCCCCCCACCCCCACCCGTAACCCCACTGTTATATAGTAAAACTGGGGTTTGCAGTGGTATATATTATTTTTCTTATTTCTGGTCAAAAACATAGATTGTGGCGGTTCTAACGAGTACCCACAATCTATGTTTTGAGCAAAAATAAGAAAAATATCGAATTTTTCATCTTAAAATTTTCATTTTTTCGGCGATATAGGTGGTAATGTATTTATATAGGCGTGATTTCGTAATAAATTGGCGAGACTACGCAACAAACATGCAAGCTTTATTCAAGCCCAACGAACCTAAAATAACATGACAAAGAAGCACTCTGTTCGAACACTAGATTTACCTAACGCAAAAATAATGGGTTCAAACGATATATATAAACACATTAAGTGTTTATTGTTTGATGGGGTCATAAATTTGGCAAATATTTCATACGAAATATAGGGAACATTAAGCGCATTCAGGAAGCTAATTCTGTTTTGTTCATAATAAAAACAACTTTATCAGAAAGTCCAGAAATTTTGAATTATATTTTGTCATTAGGAAAAAGGTGTCAACAACCTTTAAGGTAAAATATTTTTGTTTATTTATGCAGTACGATAACACACCCGTTTAATATAGTGCATTTTTATATCTCGAAAAAAAAGGTAATTTTCTGATGAAAATATGTGACATTTTACTTATTTATTCCTCAAACATATGTTTTGGGTGCTCGTTAGAACCGCCTCATTAAGGTGGTTCTAAAGAGTACCCACAGCCTATGTCTTGGAGCAGCCCAGTTTTCTCTATATAAAGTGGGATTCGGGGGTGGTCTTTATTTCACGGACTTGTTCACGTGATGTATTTATTTATTTATCTTACTTTGTGCTGCGATCCGAGTGGTTAGCTCCAACCTGTTATTATTTAGCATGTTTATCAGGGGTAGGCCAAAACTGGAGTACCCGTTACATTCCGTCCCAGAACTTGGCGTCCGACATTTAATCCGACCAAGGCTAGAACTCATATTTCGTTTAAAATGAATAAAAAGAAAGAAAGAAAGAAATACATCACGAAAGCACGACTACGTAATTTTGACCCCCTTAAACCTTACTTTTAGATAGTTAAATTGGGTTAAATAGTGGTATACCTTATTTTTCTTATTTCTGCTCAAACACCTACACTGTGGATCCTGATAAGAACCCCTCACCGAGGCGTTTCTTACGAGTTCCCACAATGAATGTTTTGAGCAAATGTATGAAAAATATAAGATTTTACCTTATCGGAAAATTTCTAATATTTGGTGGTGAAATTTTAAATGCATCACGAAAACACGCCTATACAATTTTTATCCCCTTAACCCCACTTTTATATAGTGAAACTGGGATTTGCGGGGGAGTAAATATGATTTTTCTTATTTCGGCAAAAAAATCAGATTGTAGGTACTCGTTAGAACCACCGAGGCGGTTCTAACGAGTTACCACAATCTATGCTTTGAGCATAAATATGAAAATATGTCAGGTTTTTACTTATCTGAAAATAGTCAGTTTTTTGGAGGTAAAATTTCAATATAATTGAATAGACGTGTTTTCTTTATTGTCTTAGAAGAGGGATGTTTTAGTAATGAAATAGGTTTCATCTTATTCTTTTGCTACTGCGTCGTTCTTGTCTTTGTTTCGTGTTAAGGTTTTTCGTCCCAGTCATTACTATTTTGGTCATTTTGAAGAAATTGCTTCGGATTTTGTGGGGCTTTTTATCCAACATTGCAGTGGCGATCCAACTTGCATCGATTTGCCTTGGTAGACTAGACCGTCTAAGCGGTTTACCAGCACACAGATGTTCGATCGGTTTCAGCTCTACAGGGGTATACAGGCCCCTGCCCATCGGGGCTTAAAGAAATACATGGGCTGCATGATGCTTCCACGCAGAGCTGAAATTGACCAGCACACGAATAATGGTAAACCGCTTAGAGGATCTAAGCCTGCCCAGGCAAAGCGGTCCATGCATATAAACCCTGTTGGTTTCATTGGGCGGCAGAGCTTGAAATGTCATTTCATCTCAATGTCGGGTAAAATTCCCACCAAATTGGAAGCAACGTCGCCAAAATGACCTTTACAGTGTTGACGGGGACGATAAACCTTAAATCAAACAGGGGTAAACATTATTTTCTTATTTCTGCTCTAAGACATAGGTTGTCGGTACTCGATGTGACGGTTCTAACGGGCACCCATAACATATTCTTGGAGTATAGATAAATAGAGATTATCATATGGCATTTTTCATATCATACCCCATATCAGCCCGAGACTCCCATATCAGCCCGAGGGCCGAAGGTGTCATATTTACTTGCATTGGTGTCATATTTATCATACATTTAGTATAAAATACTTAGTTTTTGAAAAGCGATACGAACGTGACAACAATGCACTTATCACGCTTGCACGTGCTGCCATATCGCATGGGCTTTATAATACCCCAAAAATCCATACCACAACCCTTTATCGCACTCCTAAGCCTTTATCATACCTCTGACGTCACCCTATTCGGAACACGCGGCGTTCTTCCTTTTGCGGCATTTCGCATTTGTTGTTCAAGAAAAGTGAAACGTATGATCAATAGATTATGATATGGCATTTTTCATATCATACCCCATATCAGCCCTCGACCCATATCAGCCAGAGGGCCGAAGCTCTCGGGCTGATATGGGAGTCTCGGGCTGATATGGGATATGATATGAAAAATGCCATATGATAATCTCTATATCACAAATTTTCAGATAAATACATGTTTTGAGGATATGAAAGAATGCACTGTGGTTATCGGTATGAAGTCTGAACAACAAAGGCGCAGGAATGGGGGAGGGGGTGGGGCTGCGCTTTCAAAGGCGACACAGGCTCGACTGAGCTTTTCGCGGTTTGGAAATCTAAGTATGAATTCAATTCTGTTTTAACGAGAAAAGGTCTTCGGTGAATCGCTTATAACAAAGCGTAATACCAGAGTAAAATATACATAGTCAAACTGGGTTTACACGGGTAAATCCACAATCTATATTTTGTGCAGAAATAAGAAAATTATCATAATTTTTCATCTAAACAAAATCATTTTTTCTGCAGTAAAATATGCAGTGTATTTGAATAAGCGTGTTTTCGTAATCAATCTATAGCTTCTGTTTTGTACTGTCCTGGAACCAATATGTCCTAGCACGGTGTCCCCTGTCGGCTTCCGTTATGAACAGATGAATACATGTACCATTTTTATGTCCCGGTGAATGTTTCGAGGTGTCTGATTGGGTAAATTGAAAACATTTGCGATAGCATTTTTTGCGATACACGGTCGGAAATTTTATATCATCACGTTAAGTCCATTTTAGATCTTTTCAATGGCTGACAAAGTTTGGTTTTGCAAAACCACTTGGCAACCACTTTGAGCAAATACGCGTTGAATAGTTGTTTAACAAATCAAGAACTGAATATTGATATTGTCAACGGCTCCGTTGACGAGTCGTCGAAAAAAGAAATTTACCTTCTCGAATAATATTAAATTTTGTGTACAGTTATCTCCTGTTTCTCAATGTACATGACACCTGTTCGTACATGAGCTGCGAGTAGAAACATTATGTTTTAGACCTGCCCCCGTGGCCTAGTGGATAAGAGCGCTGACTCTTAATCATTAGGTCTCTCACCGCTGTGGGTTCGAGCCTCACTCGGGTCACGTGTGAGACGCCAAGTTCTGCAACGGAAGGTCAGGTGGGTTTTCTCCGGGTACTCCGGTTTTCGCCCACCCCTGATTAATGATCGGCTCGAAATGAGTGAAATAATCTTGAAAGTGTCGTAAAACCAAAACCAAAAAAAAAAAAAAAAAAGAAAATGGCATGCAGACTACAATAGGCGTTATTAAATCTGGCGTTAAGGGCAATCCCTAATGTGATAATGGAATAAATAAGGCCTTGGGTGAATCTTTCCCCTACCTCCTCCGAACCTAAGAATGATACATGTGTATATTGATACATGGATATTATGAGCCAAACATTTTGTTCAAATTCAATCTTGTCATAGACAAAAGTTAGTTCAATACATAAATACGTTCTTACGTTTTGCGTTTAGTGTAGCACCTGATGTAATGACGCCTTATGTAAAACGAGTAAAACAAGTTTATTAAATTTGGCGTTGTAGTGCATAAGATATTTCCAAAACGCTCCGTGATGATTCAAATTAGCATGTGCATCTGAAACCCCAAACCATTTCGCTCCGTATACAAAAGACTGTAGTCAATGGCTGTCCAAGATACACAAAGCGAAGGTTCTGATCAGGCTACAGACTGTGGGTACATGCCCTTATATACATGTTCTTTTGTAACGACGCACTTGATTCGATACATTATTTTTGCATAAAATATGTTCTATAAAAGGGTTATCCATTGGAAGCAAGGAATACACCACAGAACTAGAAAATATGAAGTGTACATTTTTTTTCTGGGCCAGACTAGCTAGTTTCGGCCAATCAGGCCCCATCAGTGACCCTCAAATATTTTCAAAATTCCAGAATGGAATCAATGATCCCAAAGGATAAGAAAATATAAACTAGACTATGATGGAGGGCAGGGAGACTTTTTATGGCCGCCACACATTCCCAGACACCAGCTGTAGTGACGTTAAATATGTTCTATAAAAGGGTTATCCTATTATCATAGCTGTTTGAAATTATTCTTAAATGGGCCAGAAACCGTGTCCCCGTGTTCAAATCATAACATTCATGTGCTGTTTGAACATGGGTTTTGAGCTTTTGATAGCACAAGATACATGTAGACATTGGCTTGTGGTGGAACTAGCCGCCATGTTGGTTTAAGGGTCGATTTTACAAACTTTATACGGGGTTGGGGGGTCGTTTTCGCCACACTTGGGTGTTGGAATTGTATAGTTACATGTATGCAAGAACAACTATCATCGACCATCCATGTTTATTTCACTGCAATAACATTTGCCAGGTCCCTGGCGCCCTTGTATTCAAACAACTTCCTCGGGACCCGGCAAACATCTGCCAGGTCCCGAGGAAGATGTTTGATCACGCGCCCTGGCGGCCGCGTGATCAAACATCATCCTCGGGACCCGATAAATATGATGCCAGGAGCCGAGGAAGATGTATGAGCACGCGGCCTTCAAGCAGCTTCGTCGGGACCTGGCAAATTTTAATGCATGAACAATCATGTGTGATCGACATATTGTTCTTTTCTAGATGGAGTCCAACAGCACATGCGCAATGGTACTGCTGATGTTGTTAAACATACTCGTCTTTGTAAGTAAACATCACGAAAACGCGCCTGTATTATTTTGAACCCTTGAACCCCATTTTTATACAGTAAAACTGAGGTTTACTGCGGTAAACGTTATTTTTCTTATTTGTGCTCTAAAATATAGATTGTGGGTACTCGTTAGAACCGCCTCGATGAGGCGGTTCTAACGTGTACCAACAATCTATATTTTGAGCAGAAATAAGAATTCTAACACAGCGTGCCTATATAGGCAATGCAAAATAACTGTGTTTTATTCTGCAACAAATCACAGCTCGGAAGAGCGTGACGTGTGACGTCATTAAAACTGCAAATTTATGACGTCACTAGTCTATTTACTTGACGTTAGACGGTGTAACGTTATTCTCTCACATCGAAAACGTTAGAAAAGGATATAAATGCATGTGTTTCAGTCGATAATTTTAGCGGGATTTCTTCTAACAATGGCGAAAAGTTGTGAGATTTTGAAGGAAACAACAACATCATTGCCGATTTTCAGCGTGTTAGAATCGAAATAGAACAGCTCTAGCCAGTGGTTTGTTGGGTAATAAATCACAGTTTGTCGGTCAGTTGCAAGTAGACAAATCACGCGCGCTACGCGCTTGTGATTTGTCTACTTTACAACTGACCTCCAAACTGTGATTTATTACACAACAAATCACAGTTAGAGCTGATCTATTTCTTAAAATATATCACAATCTTTCATCTTAAAATTTTCGTTATTTCGGCGATAAATAGACTTTATTTTTGTAGGCGTGGTTTCGTAATGTAATAAGCGCTGACAGCACTGGTGGGTTTTGAAAAAAATTGCATTGAGCCTGAGACTCGACTCTTTGGGTAAACTAATAAATTCAGCAGCACGCGCTACGTTTTGTGACATAAGATTGTAAGCTTTTTACTTGTTAATATAATCGCTTTATTTATCAGACTGTTTGCCCGAAAACTACAGGATATGATGCCAAGAATTGCCCATCTCTGATAAACGAACGGCTCGATATATGTAAAATAATTTTGAAATGGCTGTTAAAAAAAAAAATATATAGTAATGCCAAGACATATGGTGTGGGCACAACTTAACATTACTGGTCAGTGGTCGACACGTAAATCGGAGGTGGGCGAAAACCGGCGTACCCGGAGAAAGCTTACCGACCTTCCATTGCAGTACTTGGCGTCTCGCAGGTGACCCGAGCCAGGCTCGAACCAACAGCGTTGAGAGGCCTAATGATTAAGCGTCAACGCTTTTATCCACTAGGCCACGGAGTCCTGTCATAAAGTGAGGTTTTCAGGGGTCTTCGGTGCACTTGTATTGATACTCGTGATCACGTTACATGTAACAAGTCCTGGAAATAAACTCCGCTTTATATAGAGAAAACTAGGGTCTACGGGGGGAGGGGGGGGGTATATGTTATTTTTTTCTTATTTATTCTCCAAGACATATGGTGTGGGTACTCGTTAGAACCGCCTCACGCATACCTACAACCTACATGTATGTTTTGAGCTCAAATAAGAAAAATATCACACATTTTCATCGGAAAAGTGGCCGTCTAGGGGATATGAAAGAATGCACTATATCACACGGGTGTGTTATCGTAATGTTTGTTGTTTGAAGATTGCTGGTGGTGCAGCTTTCATAGCCGGTCTGATGCTCAAGTTTGGTAGCGGTGTTCTGGAAGATGAAGTATTGACCCTGCTGAACAAAATCCCAGTCGACTCAGTACCTTTGGGGAACATTGCTGACGCAAATGTATACATGATGATCATAGGGGGCGTATTCGTCATGGTGATTGGAATACTAGGACTGTGTGGCGCTTGGAAGGATATTAAAACATGCCTATGGATGGTACGTACCTCGTCTTTAAAGGATGATTGTGGAATAAATGAACGGATAACAGACAGAAATCAATGCACCGACAACATTGGTGGATAGATTGTCTCCTAGTGTATGCTGGTAAAATGGCCATGAACGAGCACTTAGACCGTTTCATTTAACCCTTAAATCCCTGTACTGTAAGAAGACAGTGTATACCCGACTTTTGTCTGTAACATCACGTGAACAAAACCGTGAAATGAACACCCCTAAATCCCACCTTATATAGAGAAAACTGGGGGCTTTCGGGGGTATACATTATTTTTCGTATTTCTGCTCCAAGTCATAGAATGTGGGTACTCGTTGGAACCGCCTCAAGGACGCAGTTCTAAAGAGCACTCACAACCTATGTTTTCGGTGGCCATTTTGGAGATGGGGGAAAGCGCTCTATGTCGAACGGGTGTGTTACCGTAATGGATCCTTTACATGGATTTTCTAAGAATCAGTAATTGTCACGTGCATTTTGTTTGCATCGAGGTTAAACGTCCCCGTCAACACTCTATAGGTCTTTTTGGAGACTTTGCTTCCCAATTTGTGGAACTTTTACTCGACATTGAGATTAAATGACATCGCAAGCCCTACCGGCCAAACAAACCAATAGGGTTTATATGCAGAGACAGTCCGACTTGCACCACTTTGCCTTGGCAGGTTTTCAGCTTCTTAGCGGTTTAAGAGTACTCATGTGCTAATAGTCACGTGTATATCAGCACTGAAGCGCTTCTGTAGGTAACAGGAGTCTCAGTTTATTTAGCTCTACTTAAACAATCAGTGTCCAGTTGTTGCCCCCGCCAATAGGGGCTTGAAGAAATATATGGAATGCATGCTGCTTCCACGCAGAGCAGAATCCGGCCAGCACACTAGTACTGGTAAACCGCTTAGAGGATCTAAGCCTGTCCAGGAACCGCGGTGCGAGGTGGACCGTCCAAGCTAATAAACCCTATTGGTTTCATTGGGCGACAGGGCTTGAGATGTCATTTCATCTCAATGTCGGGTAAAAGTCTCACAAAATTGGAAACAACGTCTCCAAAATGACTTTTACGGTGTTGACGGGGACGTTAAACCTCAAATCAAACAAACAAAATCAAAGCATTGCAAGCTTAACAACATAGTTAACTAACTGTGCTAGTAATTGCAATCTCTAATACTCCAGTATTTTTGCTGAAAAAAAAAAATGTGAACAGCTTTTGCATTCACGTGTTTTCTGTAAAAGGTAGCTATATTTGTTAGTTGAAATGATCAAAGTTTTAACGATACGTTGACTAACGACGTCTTTAGATTTGAACAACTAGCCCCTGAAATTGACCTTATCCTTCTGAATCAGTATATACTCTTACTTTCTAAACAGGGGGCGTTTTGGTGAGGCAAAGGTGTCGTGAGTCTTGCGACACGGGAATACTGGGGCGTTCAACCAATAATGGTTCACAGTTGGGCAAAGTCTGCTGTTCTTGCAGCAAGTAAGGCTAGAGTGGGAAGTTTGTTACATGTATTTCTTCAGTTTCTACACTTCCATTCATTTTCATCCTCCTGTGACTTTCTATTTCTCTTCTATCATTTTCTCCCTTTCTCTGAGAAACGACATAAAATGAACAACAAGGGTTGATGTGACGTTAATCCCCAACACAATCAATCTTTGCAAACAGTGAAAATCCATATCAGATGGCGCCTGGAGAAGTCTTCTGATCTGGGTCTTCAGTGTTTGTCTTTGTTTTAATTGATGTTTTACGACCCCGTAAGCACCATAAAGGTCGTGTTGGAGACTTTGCTTCTAATTTCGTTGGGCTCTTACCCGACGTTGATATGAAATGACATCTCCAGCCTTGCCACCCTAACAAAGCCATGGGTTTATATGCAGGGTCGGTCTGACCCGCACCACTTTGCCTAGGCAGGCTTAGAGATTCTAAGCGGTTGACAACTTCTCGTGTGCAGTGGGTTTCAGTTCTGTGTGAAAGCAACATGCAGCCCAAACTATTTCTTAAAGCCTCAAAGGGTGAAGCTCTGAATGTTTGTCGTGTAGTTGGTAAATTGCCTCAGGAATAGTATTGTTCTGCTGTTCATGAAAGTATAGACGCAGTGGGTCGCCTGCAAAGAAAATGAACCCCGAAGGTGTTCGTGTAAACTTTGCTAGCGACCCGCTGTCGTTCATACTTTCATGCGTCTCACTGATGGGTGAAAAAAATCCTTACAGGGCAAACGTTTTAAGCTGACAAACAATTACACGTTTTTTTTTTTCTACAAAAAAACGATCCGACCGTTGACGTCGCCAACGCCCAATCCGATCGTAGAAAGCCATGGTTTAGACTGACATCACTTGACGTCACTGAAAATCACGCGACTCGAGGCGTTCATGGAAGTATGAACTACATCGTTTTCTATAGGTTTAAATTAGGCTTTACACTGGAAATGAAAAGATATCTTTTGAGCGTTCATTGAAGTATAGGCAACATTAGATCACAACGTGAACAAGTCCGTGAAATGAATACGCCCACTCTAAACCCCAATTTATATAGAGAAAACTGGGGTTAAAAAATATTTTTCCTATTATTGCTTCAAGACGTAGGCGGTTCTAACGAGCATCCACAATACAACCTATATTTGCAGTACAGAGAACCCGCATTATAACAACAGGATATGTTCCGTATTATTGTGCCGTTATATTGAATTTGTCGTTATATATAGATTCCCAATTAGGAGTATGATCGACTATAAAAGGTCTTTTCCACATCATCAGTGAGCATTACTCCAAGAAACAAATGCTATAGACATTTGTTAGAATCGCCTCGGTGAGGCGAGTCTAACAAATATCTGTGGCATTTGTGTCTTGGAGTATTAAATTACAATAATATTTCATGACTAAAGATTCGATTTGGGCATTTCCAACCCGAGGGAAGCCCACTCCACCTGGAACCGAACTAAGCCTTGAGTTAAGAATTCATTCAATTGGAATTATCGTTATAAGAGGGTTGACTGTATATATAAGAAAAACATAGAAAAGTAGTCCTTTTGGAGATATGAAAGAATGCACTATGTCGCACGGAAATGGTGTCGTAATGAGGAAATTTTCCCTGGGACAAAAGAATGAGTTTGACAAATCTATAGTAAATGAGCCATCGTCGTCCGAGCAAGCGAAATTGTTTCGTAGGCCTATTTTTTCTTATATTTGCTCCATCTCTTTCTCTTTTGCAGTACATTATTATCATCATAGTTCTGATTCTGCTACAAGTTGTTGTTGCTGCCTTGTGGATATTCATGCGACAAACGGTAAGATATAAGGACTTTGATGTATACATATACGTGTAAAATATATGAATAAATTTGTTTGTTTGATTTAAGGTTTAACGTCTCCGTCAAACTATTTACGTAATTTTTGGGACGCTGCTTCCCATCTTGTGGGACTTTTACCCGACACTGAGCTAACCCTGCCGCCCATTGAAGCCAATAGAGTTGATAGGCATGGAAGGTCGGCCTCGCACCACTTTGCCTGGGCTGGATTAGACCTAAGTGGTTCATTCATTCATTCATTCATTCATTCATTCATTCATTCATTCATTCATTCATTCATTCATTCATTCATTCATTCATTCATTCATTCATTCATTCATTTCATTTCATTTCTTATCTAGGCCCCCGAGTTTAATCAATTCAATAATACATGTACACGAATGCAAGATACGGTTTATCATACGATACTTAAAATGCATTTTAAACACGATTTTGATTTCAAAACCGTCAATATTTCTCCATTTGTGAACGCGACGTCGTTAAGAACATCGCACGTGTAAAGTTACGAAGCGTATCTAACTAATTCGCATACTAAATCCACTAGTGGATTCCAGAAATTATTTCATGGCGTTATTACAGTCTAAGAGGCGACATCATATCATAAAACAATTAATTAATTATACAGCCAGCGCACTAAAAAAAACAACAACATTAAGACACGCGTGCATAACCAGCAAAGATTCTGAAAAGTCTGCATATCCAGCCAAAGTAGCAAAAGTTTTTTCGTATCTTACTATGGATACTCCAAATGATGCAGATGGCTAATGCGAGCAGCGAATACAGAGAACCCTCGTTATAACGACAGGTTACTGTTCCCCAATATGGTGCCGTTATAAGGATTTAGCCGTTATAAAGAATCCCAATAAGGAGAAAAAATGACTTCCGAGGCAACAACTGTTATGGATATTTGTCAGAATCGCCTCGTCGAGGCGATTCTAACAAATATCCATAACATTTGCTTCTTAGAGTATTAGATAATTACAATATTCTTGAACATTATCATTAATCCGTATCAGCTTAAGCTAAGGATTGGTTTCAGTGAAATCCTCGTTATAACGAGTTCTGTCGTTATATCGATTGTTGGTATAAAGAGGGTTGACTGTATCAGTATGTGCGGTGGTTTAGGCTGATCTGTGTCGTCTCTGGTCACATAAGTCTCATCGTAAGTCGTAAGGCGAATAGTATTGCATTTAGTTTCAGTCATAAGTATAACACATCCATACGAAGTAGTGCATTTTGTCACATCTCTAAAAATGGCTACTTTTCTGATGAAAGTCCGTGACATTTTTTCTTATTTATACTGCAAACATAGGTTGTGGGTGCACGTTAGAACCGCCTCATGTAGGCGGTTCGAACGAGAATCCACAACCTACGTCTTGGAGCAGAAATAAGAAAAAAAATGTATACCCAACGTAAACCCCAATTTTCTCTATATAAAGTGGAGTTTATATAGGTGTTTATTTCACGGACTTATTAACGTGATGGGTTTTTGATCCAGCTTTAAATTCTGTTTTCATCTTGATGGGATAAATATGGACATTAGAGTTATTGGGATCTTTCATATCATTACGACAATACGCCTGTTCAAATATATTTTCAGTTATTCCGCCGAAAAAAAGAGAATTTTTTCAGATGAAAAAAATGTAACATTTTTCAAGTATTTCTGTTCAAAATATAGATTGAGTGTACACGTTAGAACCGCCTCATTGAGGCGGTTCTAACGAGTACTCGCAATCTATATTTCAGAGCAGAAATAAGCAAAAAGTAAGGTTTACCCACTGCAAACCCCAGTTTTACTGCATAAAAGTGGGGTTGACGTGGCTCAAAGATATATTGGCATGTTGTCATGATGTTTGGTCACACATCACGAAAACACACCTATATAATCTTGAAAGTATATAGGCATGTTTTCGTGATGTTTGGTCATACATCACGAAAACACACCTATATAATCTTGAAAGTATATAGGCATGTTTTCGTGATGTTTGGTCACACATCACGAAAACACACCTATATAATCTTGAAAGTATATAGGCATGTTTTCGTGATGTTTGGTCACACATCACGAAAACACACCTATATAATCTTGAAAGTATATAGGCATGTTTTCGTGATGTTTGGTCACACATCACGCAAACACACCTATATAATTTTGACCCCTTTTAACCCGACTTTTATAAAGTAAAACTGGTGTTTGCAGAGGTAAACATCAGTGGTAAACATTATTTTTCTTATTTCTGTTCTATAATATATATATTTTGAGCAGGAAAAAGAAAAATATTGCATTTTTTCGTTTTAAAATTTGCATTTTTCGCGGTAAAATTTACAATGTATTTGTATAGGCGTGTTTTCATAATGACAGCTTTTGTACATGTAACAATGTTCATTCCATTCTATTCAGTCTGATGAGTGGTTGAAAGGTAAACTGCTGGAGCAGATGGAGAATTATGAAGGACCGGAAGCGGAAGATGACGTATCTAAAGGATTCAATACTCTCTTTATGAAGGTATCTTAGAACGAATTCAAGAAAAAGATACATGCAGTCGAATCTAAATTACATTATATCATTATGAAAACGCATCCGTGCGAAATAGGCCTCAGTGTATTCTTTCATATCTCCAAAATGGTGAAATTTCTCTTGAAATCTTGATATATTTTTCTTAGTTTTACTTCAAACATAGGTTGTGGGTGCTCGTTAGAACCGCCTCATCGAGGCGGTTCTAACGTGTACCCACAATCTATGTCTTAGATAAAGAATGAGAAAAATAATGTACACCCCTATAAACCTCAGTTTTCTCTATATAAAGTGGGATAAAGGGGGATGTTCATGTATAAAGTGGGGCTTAGGGGGATGTTCATGTCACGGACTTGTTCCCGTGATGTAAACCCCAGTTTATATAGAGAAAACTGGGCTTTAAAGGGTAAAATGAGGAAAAGTGTGGCAATGCCTTCTTTCATGGCATCACATTAGCATGTCCTTGAAAGAACACACCATGTAAAACCGATTCTGATGGATAAAACTGGGATTTATAGGGGTATTCATAATTTTTTCAACACAATTTGTAGGCCGGGAACCCTCCTTTACTTGGTATAAAGTACACTTGAATTCTTATCTCTATAGACGGACTATTAACACTAAAAAATGAAAGAAAAGCAGGCAATTGTTTACATTCGAACTTCAGTAACTCCTCCAACATGTCCAATCCCTTTGAAAACAAGTTGGCTGCTTTCAAAAAGCATCCAATAGGTTTGGTCTTGTCAGTCTACATTCTGATTTGAGCCAGCTGATATCATTATCCCACTTAATGCATTTTTGAATAAAAATAATAAACTTTAATACAAAACATGTACATAAAATTTCGAAGTTTGTGACCTTGGTATCAGGAGGGGTAGGTAGTGATGAGTATTCTGTGGTAAATTGTTTAATGCCATGGCAAGTATAAACTAAATGTAACTTACATATGGTTTACACATGTATAGCACAAAACTTAACCAAACGAAAATGTAAACCGAATTTTTCAAAGGGTCATAACTCTGTTGATGATGATGATGATGATGATGATGATGATTTCGTATTTAACGAGGCGTCAACCCTCTTTGTGGGTCATAAGCGTCAAACGGTGTCATAACTCTGTTAGTATTTGGTGGCATATCTTCACATCTTAGCCTTACTACATACACATTTTAGGCTTGATCGGATGAAAACTGTATAGTAGGAGTTATACGGAAACGAAAAAAAAAAGTTTACGAACGGACGGACGGACACCAACCCCATAACTTAATACGACCGTTTTTTTTTTTTTTGTTTTGTTTTGGTATTTTTGTTGTTGTTGTTTTTCAAACGGGCGTATAAAAAGATTTTTCCTAAGTCATCAGGCCTTCTATTGGGCCTAGGTTATCTATTTCATTTGTTGTTAACGTCCCTGTTATCACTGTATGAGTCTTTTTTGAGACATTGCTTCCAATTTTGTGGGACTTTTACTCAGTACTGAGATAAAACGGGCAGATAAACTCCTTCTCAAGCCCTGTCGCCCAATGAAACTCAATGGTTGAAATGCATGAACAGTCCGACTCGAGCCACTTTTCCTGAGCAGGCTTAGACTTTCTAGGCGATTTAACACTACTCATGTGCGGCCGGTATCAGCTCTGTGTGGAAGCATCATGCAGCCCAATCTATTTCTTCAATCCCCGATGGACTGGGGCCGATCAGACCTTGGGGCAATATATTGGACTTCTGTATTCCTGAACCGCCTAGGAAGATCTAAGCCTGCCCAGACAAAGTGCTGCGAATCAGACTGTATCTTAAACCTCGGTCGTTTCTTTGAGCGGTACCTCCGCAAAACCTGAAATTTGCAATCCTTTTGTATATCTTTCTGGATCACAGTTTAATTGTAAAAGAAACTGATTAGTAAAACGTCAAGTATTGAGTGGAAATAAAGAACACCATTCTCGGCTTATCAGACACAATAGCTCCCATCGAATGCGCCAAAAAGTCTTTTAACAACTCAGTCTGTAACTGGTGGTAGGTCACTTAGTAGTCATGAAGTTTTTGAACAGAAACTATTGCTATCTGTGCTGGGCTCAAGAACAATAAACAACGACCCATCAACGTTATGACTTTGTTTCGCTCCCTAAATATTTTATATATTTGGAAGAGTTAGAACCTTCGACTTTGGCACTGCCGTTTATTCTTGTAGCAAATACATGAAAATGTTTTTACACACCCAGCGATCTTTTAATGTTTGGTTTTACGATCCTTTCAAGATTATTTCACTCACATCAAGCCGATCGTTAATCGGAGGTGAGCGAAAACTAGAGTACCCGATGAAAAACCTCCTGACCTTCCATTGCAGAACTTCTCATTATGTGACCTGAGCCATGCTCAAACCTACACCGTTGAGAGACCTAATGATTAAGAGTCAGCACTCTTATCCACTAGGCCACACCCAGCGATCTTTATAAATGAGGAAAAATAACGTTCTCTGTCTTTCCAACATTTACGTATTATTAGAGCTACCACCGTACCGAAAGATGTTAAGAATATATAAATCTGTTCCTATCTGTGTGAAGAAAACTTTGCAAGTTTTGTTTATTTGTATTTAACGGCCCAGTCAACACTAATTTTGGTCATGTTTGGGCCTGTCAGTGTACCTATCCACACTTTTCCTGAGCAGGCTTATCCGTAAGCGGTTTACCAGTTCAGTGCACATTCTGTCGCCCAAAACTGACCCCTGCCCTTCTTGAATCAGCGGAAGGGAGAGAATGACCATAGAAAAGATTTCATAATCAATCTCCACGAAAGAATGTTGCCGACCCCGGTAGGTATCGAACCTGAGTCTTCCTTATCGCCAGTCGGACTGCATCCGACTGAGCTACCGCAGCCAGCCACACTTTGTGAGTAGTAGTAGTTATGTTCTGTTGTTTTTCGTTTCCGTGGCCCCATGGACTTGCTCCATAATGGATTTAGATTAGACCCCTTGAGGAGCAAATTCTTCCCCTTTTAGAGTAGACCCGTTTTTCAGTTGGACAGAGTCAACAGAGTAGCAGCCATAAGGTCCTTAAAGTCGTATTTCCATCACGAAATCATGCCTATAGAATTGTGATCCCCTTTAATATGTTCTATAAAAGGGTTACTCTTTGGAAGCAAGGAATACACCACTGAACTGAAAAATATGGTGTGCACATGTTTTCCGGGCCAGACTAGCTAGTTTCGGCCAATTAGGCCTCATCAGTGACCCTAAGATATTTTCAAAATTCCACAATGGAATCAATGATCCCAAAGGACAAGAAAATATATTCTACACTATGATGTAGGGCAGGGAGACGTTTTACAGCCGCCACACATTCCCACACACCAGTTGTAGTGAAGTTAAATATGTTCTATAAAAGGGCTATCCTTTGAAAGCAAGGAATACACCACAGAACTGAAAAATATGGAGTGTACATGTTTTCTGGGCCAGACTAGCTAGTTTCGGCCAATTAGGCCTCATCAGTGACCCTCAGATATTTTCAAAATTCCACAATGGAATCAATGATCCCAAGGGACAAGAACATATAATCTACACTTTTATATAGTAAAGCTCGGGTTTGCAGGGGTATACATTAATTTCCGTATTCATGCTCTGAGACACTAGATTGTGGGTACTCGATAGAATCGCCTCGTCGAGGCGTTTCTGTCGACTCCCCGCAATCTATGTTTTGAGCAAAAAAGGCAACTTGAATATTCCAATTTTTCTTTTTAAAATTGCTTTTTCTTTGGCCAAAAAATGACAATGTATTTGAATAGGCGTGTTTCGAAATACGGTAAAAATGGTAGACTACGGTAGGTGACCAATTAGTTCGAACACCCTAGCAGTTCGAACACCCAAAATTATTTCGATTCTGTGGCTGAAAACTTTCTCATTTAATTCGAACTCCCAAATTTTTCAGAAATCAGAATTTTTAATACTTTGAACACACAAAAATGCCGAAAAATGCTTCCAGAACAAGCATTTCGGACCGTTCCCGGGTTTATCATTACAACATCGTACTGGTCGTATATGAATTAGCGCACGAAAAAAAGAAAACTTAGCATGAAATATGTGCGACTTCCAAAGACTCGGATTAACATGCACTCTGTGAGGCAAATGGTTTTCGCTTCTCTCACTTGGATAGCCCTGTGGTAATGGAAGGTTCATACCCTCCCCGAATACTGATCAGACTGTGAGAAACGCAGGCAGCAAGTGCTTAGATCAACCTTGATGAGCCACAGGAGTTTCGCTTATTTATGTTGTGAAATCCCATCGTCTGCATCAGGCTCATGCGATCAGCGAAGACTCTAATTGGATTGCATGAGTACGCTAAGATGTGTCTTCGCTGCTTTCTCAACAACCTGCAAACACTGAACATGCGCACCCACTACCGGTATGTAAGGCACAGGGTTTCACTTAGCCTTGTGACTTCGTAAGATTTAAGGGTTCAGGAAAGACTGATCACATTGCATCGATGTGCAGGCTGATCCTAGTCGGTGATGTAGCATTGTGGCCTACAAAGGCTTGAATCGCTCTCAGACTCTTTGGAGCGTAGCTTCCACTTTCATTATTATTTGTGTGACAGTGTTACCCTTTTTTCATGTGCTGTGGCATTTGATTCAATGCCTCTTTGATAGCAGAAGCGCCCCTTTAAATATTAATTGAGAGTTCCCCGCCTTTTTCCACAGAACGTCTTTTAGCACGTGCGAGTGAAATTCATGGTTGTTGCATGCAAAAAGGTAGTTTAATTCAGGTTATCTGTTGGGTTACCCTGGTTTTCTGAGGAGCAAGTGAAGATGCCCATTTATTTCACGGTGACAAGGTTTTATTGGAAGTTATTTCGGGGAACATGATTAAGAAAATAAATCATATGCGATGGGCGAGGACTCAAGTCAGCCTGCACATGCATGCAGTCTGAACAGTCTTCGTTGTTCGTATGTGCCTACCATGGCCTCTGTGCTAATCAAAGAACAACAGGTGAAAACTATGGCCACATTGGCTAGATGCGCAGGCTGATCTGGTCCTTCGTTTGAAACGGTTTTTTTCGCCGTGCGCCGGCTTAAAACGACAGTGTACATTTAACCGGCCAAATCTGCTTGCGACTTTACAAACACATTCTAAGCTACCAAGTGCAAGGATCAGTCTGTTCAGATCTCCTATCTCGAGTAAAATACTTATTGCGCATGTGCGTACAGAAAAGACTGATAAGTCTGCGCAGTTGTGCAATCGGGATTGTGTCTTCAATGTTGAAGAGGTTTGAAACGTTTCATCGCGCACAAAGTGAAGATCGCACATGCACATGTTAAAATTGTGTATGATGTCCGCATTTTCTTTTTCTTGTTACTTGCCTATCTAAATAACATGATGGTCTAATCAGTCTTCAGCGGACTTCGTCGATGGGCATTGAATTGCTACATGTCCCCGGCTTACGCTGATTTGAGACAGCTTATGAGTAAACAGAGAACACACAAACAAGGCTGCGCAGTCTCGCCTGAGGCTTCACTATGCGCTTAAACAATATAGGTGTGTGTGTGTGTGGGGGGGGGTATCTATGCGCCTAGCTCCACTGGGTAGCTACACGTGCGGGTTTCAACATCACATCCCATATATACCACACCGGTTACCGCAGTACAACGAACGCGACAGAGTACAACGAACGCTACAGAAATCATGACGTCACAGCAGTATTTTCGGTAAGAAAAAGGTTTATTTTAGCCCAGATCCTAATCTTTTTGGGTTGTAATTTTGCATAGCTGCGGAGTAATGGTATTACCATTTACTGATACAGTTGCAGAGAATTCTGTTCTTAATAAACGAAAACACAAACAATTTTCTTTCGTCTAGTCTGTTTTCACCAACCCCAGCATACTTCGGTAAATGTTTTTTGACAGTAACACATCTTTTGTGCACATGATTTTGTGATTTATATGTTATTGCGATTTCAGAGCATCCACTGATGCATTTGCTTGAGCCCCAGTTCATGTCAATACCCACTGAATCCGTGGAAAGTCCAAGGGTTGATTTTTTGTTAGGGTACACCTTACCACGGGTTATGATACACCATAACGCGGTTAGTCAGCACAATTTGGGTACAACAAACACGGATTATATTCTTCATAAATTGAAATATTTGTTTGGATTTGGATTTACCGTCCCCGTAAACACTATTTAGGTCATTTTGGAGACGTTGCTTACAATTCTGTGGGACTTTTAACCGACATTGAGATGAAATGACATCTCAAGCCCTGCCGCGCAGTGAAACCAGAAGGCTTATATGCATTAAACGATATGGCTCACACCATTTTGCCTGGGCAGGCTTAGTCCTTCTAAGCGGTTTACAAGTACTCGTTTGTGGTCAGATTCAGCTCGGCCCCCGCCCATAGGGGCTTGAAGAAATATATGGGCTGCATGATGCTTCCACGCAGAGCTGAATCCGGCCCGCACACTAGTACTGGTAAACCGCTTAGACGACCTAAGCCTGTCCAGGAACCGCGGTGCGAGGCGGACCGTCCATGCTAATAGACCCTATTGGTTTCATTTGGCGACAGGGCTTGAGATGTCATTTCATCTCAATGTCGGGTAAAAGTCCCACAAAATTGGAAGCAACGTCTCCAAAATGACCTTTACAGTGTTGACGGGGACGTTAAACCTCAAATCAAACAAACAAATCAGATTCAGCTCTGCGTGGAAGCACCATGCAGCCCAATTTATTTCTCAAGCCGCGATGGGCGGGGGCGAAATAAATTGAAATAAAACTCTTTAATCCGCCAGCGAAGGCATGATACATGATGCTGTTTTTAATTCGAAACGATCCATTTTGCTGTTACATACTCTTTAATGCCTGTTTGATTCCTATTATGATCTCCGAACTTATACACGTGCGAATTTAAAGGGTTGGGTAAAAATCTTGGACAAAGGGGACGGGTGAACACATTTATTCTGGCTTTCCAGCACGTTTTTACCGCATCCCCTACTTATGAACAACTGCAACCCAACTTATTTAGTTTCGGCATTGTTGGGGAGGGGAGACTCTTGAATTTATAGATTCCTTTCTTTGCTACTGAGAATAGTATGTTTTTATGCCATCCCCCGCCCCCGAGAATCTTTTAATCGGGGGGGGGGGGGGGGGGGGAGGCATATAGTATTTGCCCATTCTGACCAAGGGCCATAACTCTGTCTCATTTTTGGCTGAATTATCTCCCCTTGAAATTTTGCAAAAACTAGGAATTTGGCTCCTACGGGGTCATTGGTCACCTAGTGTTTCAGCTCTTGTTGTAAATGATATGGACCCAATATGAGTTAATGGCGAGTACATGGAGTGTGTTCCAGTTTTGTCTGGGTCCCGAATGGAATTGTTCTTAGTCCTCTGTTATACAACCTGTATATTAATCATATTTCCACCGACATTGACTCAGAAATAAGACTGTTCGCAGACGACTGGGTATACTGCGGGAAATTAGAGTTACAGAGGACTAACGTAAACTTCGGAACCAAATGGATAGACTAGGATGTTGGGCATGAAAATGTGGCATGAAATGAACACCCCTTACTTTATATAGAGAAAACTGTGATTTAAGGGGATAAACATACTTTTTATTATATCTGCTATAAGACATAGGCTGTGGGTACACGTTAGCACCGCCTCCTTGAGACGATTCTGACGAGCACCCACAACCTATGTTTGCAGTATAAATAAGAAACATATCACGGATTTTCATCAGAGAAGTAGCCATTTAGGAGATGTGATAAAATACACTATGTCGCACGGGTGTGTTACCGGAGTGAGTTTTCAGGCCGTTTAATTCAATACATTAAGCAGACAACTAGGTAGAGAACCACTGAAATTGAGGGTTCGTGCATTAGCACTCCTTGAGTATCATTTCATATGATTCTCGGACTCCCAGAAATTCGAGGGCGAATTTCAATGTGGAGGGGGAGAATGTCATATCGTATAGGTATATAGCACACTTGTACTGCCTTTCGGTACAAGCCGGCTTTTGCAGCAACGTGGTAGATTTGCTTATCAATCCGGCGGCCCGGGTTCGAACCCCGGCCGGGCCAAAGGTGTGTAGCATTTTTGTCACCTGTTACACAATGTCAGTAAAAATGTCATTAATGTCCACGAAGAACAAAACTGGACCGAAAACGGCACCTTGTGAGACACCACACAAAACTTGAGCCCAATCCTAAGTTTCACAGTTAGGTTCGGCAATAGTATACATGGTGTTGGGGTCACCTGGATGACCAGCATCGCTAAACTCAAACTCAGTCATAATGTATCTTTCTGAAATAAAGAATATAAGACTCTTACTTGGGTATTCTTACGACATGAATGTCGTAACAATGGAGAGAAGCATAGTTGTTAAAAAGGGGGAAAATCGCTTATGGTGAGATTTGAACCTGGGATAATCGGGTAAAATCAACTTCTCTAAGCACCAAGCCAATGATTCAGTTGTTTTCCTCAATTGTCTTCCGCATGATCAACCAATGCAGGTATAATGTAGGTTAGGTGCTGCGGGCCGTAACACCTCACCCCTTTTCTTCAAGTCCGTATGTTGACGCGAGGTCATTTTTGCGAAGAAAGTCAAATCCCGGGCGAGCCACCATCTTCCGACATGACAGCCATAATGAAGGAATGGAGCATAGCTGAAAAAGTAATCGACTCTGTGCGAAAGCGTCGTATCCATGACGCAGTTGTCATTGGTTATAAAGCTGTAGGCCAAGGAAGATAATTCAGGATTAGAAGTTGTGGGTCGTAACAGTATCAGGGGCGTAGCTGGAAGAAAATCATTTGTACGCAAACCAAAGAAAATACTAAAAATAATAACCCCGTTTACCAAATGGGAACCACTCTTACAGGAAAGAATTTGCCCCCATCAGGGAGCAAATTCTTTCCTGTAAGTGCGGTCTCCGTGGCAGAGGAGGAAACTATGCTAGCTAATATATATATTTTTTTTTTGGGGGGGGGGGCTTTGGTTTTACGGCCCTTTCAAGGTTATTTCACTCATATCGAGCCGATCGTTAATCAGAGGTGGGCGAAAACCAGAGTACCCGGTGAAAAACCACCTGACCTGTCATTGCAGAACTTGGCGTCTCACATTTGACCCGAGCGAGGCTCGAACCACAGCGGTGAGAGACCTAATGATCAAGAGTCAGCGCTCTTAACCACTAGGCCACGGAAGCCCGTCCCCAGCTAGCTAATAAATAGTGTTGCGTATATTCTAGACAAATACAGTTTTTCTTCTTCTTCTTCTTCTTCTTCTTCTTCTTCTTCTTCTTCTTCTTCTTCTTCTTCTCGTTCTTCTGCTTCTTCTTCTTCTTCTTCTTCTTCTTCTTCTTACTTCTTCTCTCTGCTTCTTTTTTTTCTTCCTCTTCTTTTTTTCTACTTTTTCTTCTCCTTTTTTTAACTTCTTCTTCTCCTTTTTCTTCGTCTTTTTCTTCTTTTTTTTTTTCTTCTGATTTTTCTTCTTCTTCTCCTTCCTCTTGTTCGTCTTCTTCGTTTTCTTCTACGTCATTTTTTACGTTTGTAATGTATACGCAAGTGCGTATCTGCGTACAGGTAGCTACGTCCCTGAGTATCATGGACAAACTTTCCTATCTATCGCTCACACTGATTTCTTTGGCTGGCTTGTTTCTTCGTTTGGTTGGGAGTTTAACAGCCAAGCAAGCACTATTTAAGTCACATCGAGCCAGTAAGTTTACCTTGAAGGCTTATAAAACCGGCACAGTGCATATTCTTACGCCAGAATTTGACAACCACCCTTCTTGAGTCAGTGAAAGGGAGAGAATGACCGTGTGTGTATTTTGAGTTATACGTCTCAGCAACCCGCTAAGGTTATACAGAGAGGGGGCCTCATTTAACGACTCGTCAGAAAGTTTGGAGAAGCCAAAAATCGAACCCAGGACGCCTGGTTTATGAGGTGAGTAAAACAGAATGATTACCAAAGAGTACATTTCATGGCAGACCCATTTCAGATTCTTTTTCTTGCATTACTTAAATCTTAAAACATAGATTTTGAATATGCGGTCACTTCGACTGCTTACGTCCATTGTGACGTTTAGTTACGTCGCATTACGGGCAGCGTACACGACTTTCTATACAGATAGCGCACATCAGACACCCTTTGAGTTAAACACCTCAGAATTCTCGACTTCAATGCCAGCCCTTCGTAGAAAACCCGGGTAGGATAAAAGTTTCTATCCTAGGGTAAAATCTAGGATTTCCTCGTCTGGTGTGCAAGAACTTGTAAAACGGGGCTAGTATTTCGTTGCTCGCAGAATTTGATCGCTTTCAGCGATCAGACTATGTGCATGCGCAACTTCTGTACTAACAAATTATTTTGCAGATTCTTGTGGTTGCACTGTAAGTGTTGTCTCATTGAAGTTGGTTTTGCTCAGTATAGCTCACTGTTGGCTATTTGAACGGTCCCTCTGTAGTTTTATATTGTTTACATGTTTATGTACAAGTTAATCTTGGGCCCCATCCTCCGCTGCTTGTGGAAATCAATGGGCTGCCTGATACTTCCACACAGAGCTGAAACCCGTCGCACAGGACTACTGGTTAACCACTTAGAAGGTCTTAGTCTTCCCAGGCAAAGTGGTGCGAGTCCGACCGTTCCTGCATATACATGTGAACCCTATTAGTCTCCTTGGGCGGTAGAATTGAGATGTCGTTAAATCTCAATGACGGATAAAAAGACTTGCAAAATTGGAAACAATTCCAAAATTACCTTAATAGTGTTGGCGGGGACGTTAAAGCTCAGTTCAAACAAACAACAGGTTATTTTGTGACATTTTTTATGGATTAAAGCGACTGTTTATTGTGCATCTGTTGTAAAAAGTTGTCTCTATGTCATAAACACACATTACAACCCAAAACACTTTTTTGGTTTAGGAATGAATGGCCAAGCGGATAACGTACATATTGTAATTTTTCAATTAAAGGGCAAATATGTATCGTTCCTCTTGGATGTTTCTTGAAAAATGGCGCTTATAATGGGTAAAAACGTCCAGATTCGATTTTTCATATCCGTGTTTGTTGTTCCATTTGTTCCGTGTTTAGTGTACTCAGACTCAACACATGATCCGTGGTAAGGTGTACCCGTGTTTCAAGGGAGTGAGACAAGAAAAATCGGTATGATTCTTATTCTAAATGTTTTTATGAATTATTAAAAATAGTATACTTACTTCGATGCCTAGAGGCATGAAAAACCAAAGAATGCTCGTGTATATGTCATTTATTTCTGACTGATAGACCCTTAAAACTTGAAGTTTTGTTTTTCTACCTATTTTGGCCTAATTTATGGCTTTGATTTCCCTTCTCTGACCGAGTCATAACTTAAAATTTGGACAAAACAACAAAAACACAATCTGGTGTCATCACAAAACCAACAGAAAAACGTAAATCGTGATATGTTCGACAAAATAGAGGAAACATTGAACTCAAACTTCTCCTGTCAAAAAAAAGACGGTAGCGTTTGTTGTACTCAGTCGCGTAACGTTGTACCGCGGTAACCGGTGTGTATACATGTAGCTGGACTTTGTCTGCTGCGGTGTAGCCGGAACAAAACAAATATTACAGACTATCAGGACATTCTTTGAAAAATATATGGGCTTCTCTTAAGAAAAGAATTTGCTCCAAACAAATCAATTTCTGTTATTCCTGAGATCACAAATTGACTCGCCCATTTTAAAGGGAATAGTGATAGTTCAATAGGTGTAAATGTCATTAATGACAATTTGTAACCTTATACTTGTAACTACATGATAAGCTCGCATTCAAAGACCCCCATAGGGGCTTGAAGAAATATATGGGCTGCATGATGCTTCCACGCAGAGCTGAATCCAGCCCGCACACTAGTACTGGTAAACCGCTTAGAGGATCTAAGCCTGTCCAGGAACCGTGGTGCGAGGCGGACCGTCCATGCTAATAAACCCTATTGGTTTCATTGGGGGACAGGGCTTGAGATGTCATTTCATCTCAATGTCGGGTAAAAGTCCCACAAAATTGGAAGCAACGTCTCCAAAATGACCTTTACAGTGTTGACGGGGACGTTAAACCTCAAATCAAACAAATCAAACCCCCTGCACACACTGACTTACTTATAGATCAAACGGTTCTGCACTGCATAAGTGATATTTATAACTTCTAATCACTTGCGGATTGACAGGGCCGCGGGAAAAAAACGTAGTTGTTTAAAATATTGAACCCAGCCTGGTCCAATGCATGGAATTCTTTCAGATCAAACAGTTCGAACACTGATAAATTTCCAATCTGATATTTTCTAAGGGATCAGTATTTATTTTTTTACTGTTCGAATTAATTGGTCATTTACCCTAACTGCCACACCTGCCAGGTGTTTCCATTTCCCTTAAGATATTTATTGTTGGAGTTGAAACGCTTGCTTTTCGGTCTGTTTCGCTATTCAGACAGGCTGTTTCCTGTAATTGCAGTATAGTATTGCATCATCGTTAAAGATGATTGGTTGATCGCGTCACGTGCCCCTCCATGGAACAGAAACAATCTGGTCATTATACCCGGTTTGCCCGCCTCATGGCGACCAAACCAAAAAAATAAAATTTACTCCAGATATTGGTACATTACGAAAACACACCTATATAAATATATTGTAAATTTTACCGCCGAAAAAAAAAAAGACAATTTTAAGATGATTTTGTGATATTGTTATTATTTCTGCTCAAAATATAGATTGCGGATACACGTTAGAACCGCCTAATCTAGGCGGTTCTAACGAGTACCCACAAACTAAATTTTAAAGCAGAAATACGAAAAATAAGGTTTACCCCTGCAGACCCTAGTTTTACCACATAAAATTTGGGTTCAAGGGGGTAAGAATTATAAAGGAGTGTTTTCGTGATGCATGTAGTTCGACCTATTGAGGTTGGTCGTGTGGCATAATAGGGATCATCAAAGGATATTGTTACGATCTTTGGCATAATAGGGATCACCAAAGGATAGTATCACGATCTTCGGCATAATAGGGATCACCAAAGGATAGTATTACGATCTTCGGCAAAATAGGGACCACAAAAGGATAGTATTATGATCTTCAGCATAATAGGGATCACCAAAGGATATTATTACGATCTTCTTTACAATAAAAGTACTTAGGCTATTCCATTGATTACCCACAACATATATTTTAAAGCTGAAATCAGGGAGACCATCATACATGATGCCCTTATAGAAATATGGAGGATCTTACACGTGTGGTCATTTCATAAATTATGATATTTATGAAACGAGCATTCGGCGAGTTTCATAAATATGGTATGAAATTACCACGAGTGTAAGATTCTGTTTATCACATGGTCAATTTAAATTGTATTTTATCGCCTTTAAATTTGACAATATTTCCCAAAAATGCATGGTTGCCATGGACGTCGTCGAGACGCTACTTAATCCGGTCAAAGTGTTATAACACGTGTGCTCATACGAGCTTTATTTGTTTTGTTTAAGAAATAATCTCCACGTACCGTGTGTTATCGTGATTAACACACGGTGTTGGAGGGCAGATTGCGAAATATTAATTCACGACGGCGAAGCCGGAGTGAATTAATATTCGCATCTGCCCGACAACACCGTGTGTTAATCACGATAACACACCGGGTGCGTGGAAATTATTTCGATTCTAACATGATGCTAAACTGAAATACAGTAGTAACAAAGCGTTATCTTGGGGACTATTTTGCAGCGGATGTCGACAGAAGGAAATGTTTACATGCAACGTCACGATGACGCCAAATTGCACGCACCACGTTGACGACGTGAATTATCGCATATTTGCAAACGCTGACGTTTCCACTGGGTTCAATGGGAAAAACGTTAACGTCATGTTTGAATTGAGGTTAAACGTCCCCGTCAACACAGTATAGGTCATTTTAGAGACGTTGCTTCCAGTTTTGTGGGACTTTTACCAGGCATTGAGATGAAATGACATCTCAAGCCCTGCCACCCAATAAAACCAATAGGGTTTATAAGCATGGACAGACTTAGATCCTCTTACATATAACGGTTTATCAGTACTCGTGTACGGGTCGATTTCAGCTCTGCGTGGAAGCATCATACATTCCATCTATTTCTTCAAGCCCCGATGGGCGGGGGCATAAATACGAGTTTCAATTCACAACGTTATCCACTGCTTATCAATGACGTCATATGATAATTCTGGAGTAAACCATTTTTTGGAGAGGGAAACCCATCAGAAAGTCCCGAAAGTGGTCTCCCCTGACATTAAAAAGGAGAAACTCTATGAGATCTATTCAGTCACCTAAACTTTTGTCTTGTAATTTCTTGTTAATTTAGCCACAGCCATTTCTGACGCTCAGCCAATCAGATTACTTTATGTTATAAATTCCCACAAATACAGGAACTGAATGCCAAACTGTGTATATACAAACCAGATCACTTCATCAAGGCGGTTCTAACGAGTACCCACAATCTATATTTTGAGCAGAAATAAGAAACAAAATCATCTTAAATTTTTCTCTTTTTTTTTCGGCGATACTGGTTACAATGTATTCGTATAGGCGTGTTGTTGTAATGTATCCACAGGCCAGGTGTTGTGGTGTCAACAGTCAGTATGGGAATGGAGGAAGCACAAATGACTTCAGAGACAGACCTTCAAGATGGTGGGCAAACAGGTAGGTTCAGCCGCAGTTTAATGTTAAACTCAAGTAAGCTTGGCGTTCCATAGCAAGGGCAATTTGCGGAACAGTGAAGGCCCATTTTAGACGCAATTTTTGCTTATGCCACGGTCACAAATCACTACCTGAGCCCCGCCCGACTAGCTGACGCCTTATTTGGGGTGAAATCGGGTTGGAGTCCGGCCGGCGTCCCGCCGGATATTGAGGCATCGGTGATGGTCGGCAGGGGCCCGTTGAAATTTTAACTCACACTTAAAATTCTAACCTAGTTCTCACCAACTTCTGGGTCGAATTAAAGTGGAGCAGAGCTCGTACCGAGGTCGGGACGATGTCGATTGCATCGGCTGGTATCCGGTGGTTGTATAGTGTGAACCCCGACCAATTAGATCGGGCGACGCCCGGCCGACGCCCGAAAGGTTATCAAGCGGAATCCGCTCGACGAATCCTGTTTCGGCTGTTGCCGCTCCATCGCCGACCGGTATCCTGCCGGCGTCCCACTGATTGACGCTCGACTATGTAAGGGCCCGATCTCCTATGCGTGCCAGTTTTGGATAAGAGGCATCTTGTATCGCTTTTCTTCGAAGAAAGGTTTCTACGACGTCAACAAATTGAAGGTTGTTCACTCGACAACTGAGCTGATGCATTTGTTGTACAGACAGGAGAAGATGCAGTTTATATACATGAACCCCTGGACAACTGGACCATTCCCGGCGCGTGTAAACCCGTCCTTCGCCCGGCGACGGACCATACCCGGTCGGGAACTTGGCGGACATCTGCGGAACTTCGACCGATGCTCGGCTGGCTAGTAACAATCGCCAGGTATACGGCCGGCGTACGGCCGGTAACCTGCAGTGAACTGGTCGATTTCCGCCCGGCGTATATGCCGATGCTTCCCCGTAAAAATCTGGCAAACATCGCCCGATTCCCGGCGGATATCCCTCCAGGCCCCGCACGGCATACTTTTTGTCAAAACCGAGCCAGACACCGGCTTCCGGCCTCTTCTCGACTTGGACAGCTCGGCCGAACACCACGTCTAGTATAGCTTGGCAGAGGTACGCCGAATTAGTGACCGAGGCATTAAATACAGGTTTTAACTGATGAGGCCTAATCGTAAAAACGGACAGATGCAAGTACAGTTACTGTAAAATAACGCTAAAAAGAGCACCTAAAATTAAAACTAATTCTTCAAAAAACATACTGTATGCTCACACCCGGTGTCCTCTAGTGAGAGACCACTTTTGGAACTGTTCAAAAGTGGTCGTTAAGACCACTTTTTAAGACCACTTTTGAACAGTGTCAAAGATGTTCTTAATATAGGTGTATATCTGAGCATGCTCACAACAAAACCTACAAAAGACAGCAAAGTCTACGATCAGACCGCGTGGATGCACGGTCTGATCAGTCTTAAGTCTAGACTCTGCAAGGTACCTAAAACCCAAGAAGCCAAGACTGGTGACATTGGCTTGATGCTCCCGTTGACCTAACACGACGGCCTCGGTTGCTCTGTCGGATTACTTGTGATCCGGAGATCTCTTACGGAGGTTGGTCTTGATATCTTTTATACACTTAGTCTGTCAAATTCCCTGATTCAAGAAGGACTGTTGTCACTTTCGAGCGAAACAAATTGCACTGTACTGTTTAACCACTTCTGTATAGGCCTGCCCAATCGGCCCCCGACCATAGGGGCTTGAAGAAATATATGGGTGCATGATGCTTCCACGCAGAGCTGAATCGGGTCCGTACACTAGTACTGGTAAACCGTTTAGAGGATCTAAGCCTGTCCAGGAACCGCGGTGCGAGGCGGACCGTCCATGCTAATAAACCCTATTGGTTTCATTGGGCGACAGGGCTTGAGATGTCATTTCGTCTCGATGTCGGGTAAAAGTCCCACAAAATTGGAAGCTTCGTCTCCAAAATGACCTTTACAGTGTTGACGGGGACGTTAAACCTCAAATCAAATCAAATTAAGATTATCTCACGCTCTGGTCCTCATTTTATCTTTACCTTATAGGGGTTCCGATTATATTCCGGGAACATGTTGTGAAGGGGTTACAAAGAACACAAAGAAGAACTACATAGGGAGCACTACATGTCCAGCAAACAGTACGCCCAAAAACTACTACCGAACGGTAAGACCTTACAGTATAATCGTGTGAAGCAATGCTTTCTATCATTGTTTACAGGCTTCCATGCCCTAATGGGTAAGAACGCTGACCATTAGGAAAACACGCCTATACTAATACATTGTAAATTTTACCACCGAAAATTCGAACATTTTCGGATGAAAAATTGTGATATTTTTCTTATTTCTGCTCAAAATATAGATTGTGGGCACTCGTTAGAACCGCCTCATCGAGGTGATTCTAACGAGTACCCACAATCTATATATTAGAGCAGAAATAAGGAAAATAAGGTTCACCCCTGTAAACCTCAGTTTTGCTATATAAAAGTGGGGTTCAAGGGGGTCAAAATTATATAGGCGTGTTTTCATGATGAGAACGCTGACGCTTAATCATAAAGTCTCTCACCGCTGTGGTTCGAGCCTCGCTCGGACCACATATGAAACGCCATGTTCTGGACCGGAAGGTCAGGTATTTTCTCCGGGTACTCTGGTTTCGCTTTCCACTGATCTGTAAGAAAACAGTGTAGACCCTGATCAGACGCCGTGTTCTGTGGCATCTGATCTGGGTCTACACTGTTTGCTAAATCCAACACATGTTTCCAGTATATATTCTATGGATAACCCTCTTACGCAATACTCTGACCTAATAGTTATAGAAATAGTCCAGTTAGTATATTTAGTGTAACGCCCCCGTCAACACTGTAAAGGTCATTTTGGAGTCGTTGCTTCTAATTTGTGGGCCGACTCCCACAGCTTTGTCTGTGCAAGCTTAGGTCCTCTAAGCGGTTTACCAGTACTCGTGTGTGGGGTCGGTTTCAGCTCTGTCTGCGTGGAATCATCATGCAGCCCATCTATTTCTTCAAGCCCCGATGGGCGGGGGCATCCAGTTAGTATCGAAATGTAAAAATAAACGTTACCTCCATTTCCTACAGTGATACATGTAGTTACGTGGCTATCACAGAGAAAAGGAGCTGAATCCGGCCCGCACACTAGTACTGGTAAACCGCTTAGAGGATCTAAGCCTGTCCAGGAACCGCGGTGCGAGGCGGACCGCCCATGCTAATAAACCATATTGGTTTCATTGGGCGACAGGGCTTGAGATGCCATTTCATCTCAATGTCGGGTAAAAGTCCCACAAAATTGGAAGCAACGTCTCCAAAATGACCTTTAAAGCGTTGACGGGGACGCTAAACCTCAAATCAAACAAACAAACAAAAAAAAAAAAAAAAAAAAAAAACAGAGAAAAGGATATTGTGCTTAGTCACTTTGTGTCGACTACCAAACAATCCACCAGGGGCCAGTTTCATCAAAGCATTTGCGACGTATTTTCGTCTTAAAAAGATCGTACGAAGTTCTTACGACAAAAATCCTGTTTCATCAAATGTTAAAGATCTGCGATGTTCGCACATTTTGTCGTAATTCTGAGATGAATATTTAGACATCGCACATTGAAATTTTCGTCTTAAACCTTGGACATGTCACGGCCATACGGGCAGCATAGGTTAAAGCTCTTGAGTAACATTGTAAAAAGGGTGGTACGTAATATACCATTTCGCTTACCTTCGCAGATCACGCTCATTAGTTATATAAGCTCATGCAATGAAGACCCTCGAAACTGACCCCTTTGTTATAATCTTTAGTTTGGGTTTAGGGTGGGGGTTTTCTTAGACCGAGGGTACTCGTTAGGAGCGCCTCTTGATTACTGGTTAACCGGTTAGAATGTAAAAGCCTGCCCAAGAAAAGTGGTGCGAGTGGGACCGCTCCTTAAACCCTAGCGGGTTCTTTGGTCGGTAGGGTTTATAATGTCACTTCATCTAAATGCCGGGTAAAAGCCCCATCAAATCGGAAGCAGCGTCTCTAAAATGGCCTAAAATATATGTACATTGACGGGGACTTAAGAACCAACGCGTTCAGATAGTTTCTAACGATTACCCACAATCTGCGATTAGACTTTTGATTAAAATGAAGACACAGTGTACCTCAAATTAACACATCAAAGAAGAATTGTCAATACGACACATATGCCCCCGCCCAGGGACCATACTCACCAAGAAAAAAAGTATGTTGCCAAAAAAGAAAAAAAAAAAAAAAAGAAGACAGTCTTGCTCGGCTGGAAAACTGTCGGCGTAAGTGTGGGTAATGGCGTTTAAATATTGGAACAAGAGGGCCCAGAGGGCCCTGGTTGGCTCACCTGATCCAATGTATAACAAGTGGGCCCCGGGCAGGGTCAGTTTTTGCCCCAGGGCTATAATTTGAACAATCTTGGTAGAGGTCCACAAGATGAAGCTTCATATCGAATATGAAAGACCTGGGCTTTCTGGTTTCAGAGAAGAAGATTTTAAAGGTTTACCCTGCAAATAGAAGTCTATGAAAAACAAGATTTTCCCTATATAAGTCTATGTAAAACCAAAGGGCCCCGGAGTGGGGGCATTTTTGACCCCAGGGCTATAATTTGAACAATCTTGGTAGAGGTCCACTAGCTGAAGCTTCATAACAAATATCAAAGACCTAAGCCTTGTGTTTCAGAGAAGATGATTTTTAAAGATTTTCCCTATATAAGTCTATGTAAAACCAAAGGGCCACATGGTGGGGGCATTTTTGGTCTCAGGGCTATAATTTGAACAATCTTTATAGAGGTTCACCAGCTGAAGCTTCATAACAAATATCGAAGATCTAAGCCTTGTGGTTTCAGAGAAGAAGATTTTTCAAGATTTTCCCGATATAAGTCTATGTAAAACCAAAGGGCCCCGGAGCAGGGGCATTTTTGGCCCCTGGGCTATAATTTGAACAATCTTGGTAGAGGTCCACAAGATGAAGCTTCATACCAAATATCAAAGACCACAGCCTTGCAGTTTCAGAGAAGAAGATTTTTAAAGATTTTCCCGATATAAGCCTATGTAAAACAAAAGGGCTCCGGTGTTGGGGCATTTTTGGCCCCAGCACTATAATTTGAACAATCTTGGTAGGGGTCCACTAGATGAAGCTTCATACCAAATATCAAAGACCTGGGCCTTGCGGTTTCAGAGAAGAAGATTTTTAAAGATTTTCCCTATATAAGCCCATGTAAAACCAAAGGGCCCCCCGTGCGGGGGCATTTTTAGCTCCAGCACTATAATTTGAACAATGATCTTGGTAGGGGTCCACTAGATGAAGCTTCATACCAAATATCAAAGACCTGGGCCTTGCGGTTTCAGAGAAGAAGATTTTTAAAGATTTTCCCTATAGAAGCCCATGTAAAACCAAAGGGCCCCGTTGCGGGGGCATTTTTGGCCCCAGCACTATAATTTGAATAATCTTGGTAGGGGTTCACTAGATGAAGCTTCATACCGAATATCAAAGACCTGGGCCTTGCGGTTTCAGAGAAGAAGATTTTTTAAGTTTTCGGTGAAAAAAATCTATTTTTGGCTACTGTGACCTATATGTGCAACGGACCAGAACCATTTGAACAACTTTGAAAGGGGGCCACATAAGGATCATTCCTGTGAAGTTTGGTCAAAATTCGATCAGTGGTTTAGGAGGAGATGTCGTTTGAAGAAAAGTTTACGGACGCACGCACGCACGCACGGACGGACGGACGGACGCACGACGGACGACGGACAAAAAGTGATCCCAAAAGCTCACCTTGTCACTACGTGACAGGTGAGCTAAAAAAATGTGTATCATCATACCAGATATGAACAAAATCCATAAAAAGATAAATTACCAAATGTGACATTGACCTTGAGTTTTGGTTTTCCTGCCCTTTCAAGATTATTTCGTTTATTTCGAGCCGATCATTATTCAGATTCGGGCGATAACTAAACGAAGTAGCCGGAGAAACGACCTGTATCTTTCGTCATATCAAATACGAACTACATACATTAAATGGGTTGGGAAATGCGAGTTCTTATTAAAAAACGTTGACACTAAAATTCTGAGTCTGTGACCTTGACCTTGAGGTCATGGTCATTGGCGCGATTATGCTGAAAATTATGAGTCTGTGACCTTGATCTTGAGGCCATGGGCACTGGCGCGGGTATGCTGAATAAAACGTGTGTATCTATAATCGTACCAAATATGAACCAAATCCATTATATGGTTTTAAAAATAATTTCAACATTTAAAGTTTTCTAAGTCCATAACTTGACCCAGAGGTAATAGGTTAGGGCCAATGTATTGCTGAATAAACTTTTTGGCCTTTACAAACCATCAGCATTCCATCATATAGTCTGGAAAATATGAGCTCTTAAAATTTTAGGTTCTTCCTGGTACAATGCCTTAACCTGAGGTTACAGGATCACGTATGTACACTCCGTGCGGCAGGACGTACGTACATGGGCGTACGTTCGTATGTACGAAAACCTTGAATGTCGACGGCGTGGGGATGGGGATCGTGGTCTTGCGTACTGTCATTTCGTATATATGTGCAGGCAATTGTATAATTGTGTATTCATGAAGCAATAGAATTTAAAATCAGTCATGCTGTAGTATCTATGTTGCAAATGAACAGAATTTATTTTTAATTGAAAGGCTGGACGGTTGGTTGGTTGGTTGGATGGTTGGTTGATTTGAGGTTTAACGTCCCCTTCAACACTGTATAGGTCTTTTCGGAGACGTTGCTTCCAATTTTGTGGGACTTTTAACCCGACACTGAGGTGAAATGACATCTCAAGCCCTGTCGCCCAATGAAACCAATAGGGTTTATTTAACGTCACTACAGCTGGTATCTGGGAATGCGTTACGGCCGTAAAAAGTCTCCCTGCCCTACATCATAGTGTAGTTTATATTTTCTTGTCCTTTGGGATCATTGATCATCCATTGTGGACTTCTGAAAATATTTAAGGGTCACTGCATATTCCTAATTGGCCGAAACGAGCTTGTCTGGCCCAGAAAACATGCACACTTCATATTTTCAAGTTCAGATGTGTATTCCTCGCTTCCAAAGAATATCCCTTTTATAGAACACATTTATAAGCATGGACGGACCGACTCGCACCGCTTTGCATGGGCGGGCTCGTGTGCTGTCGGTTTCAGCTCTGCGTTAAAGCATCATACAACCCATCTATTTCTTCAAGCCCCGATGGGCGGGGGCCGAAAGAAAGGCTGGACGGCCTGACAGACGAACAATCAATAAAAAATATTTGTTATAGACCTGTCACGATTGCCAACAACAAACCGGAACTGAAAAGTGATATACGTAAAATACGAACACTTACAGAGGCTACGTCAGGTAACGTTATATGCGGCATCCTTATTAAACAACGTCATGCATTGACGTTTTGTGTTAAAATCGTGCATAAACTGTGTTTTAAGTTCATACGATAAATTGAATCTTGTATTCATGCTCTTGCGTTTCTGAATTTATTAAAATGAGCGTGAAAAAAGTAATAAAATGCTCTGCGAAGTCTCACGTTATCTAATATTATAAACAACTCAACAATACACGTGCACTCATGCTGAAGAACCGCCCATCCACACCTCCACCCCACCTCGCCGCCTCGCATTTACTGACAAACGCGCTCGTAAAAGGTTCATTATGACAACGTTAAATCAACGCTTGTCTGACGTCACGACGTCTACAAAACAGACCAACTCACCAGTGTTACAGTGGGAAATGGATCCAGATATTTAATATCTGTATCTTACGACAATGAAACGGAAACACAAGTTTGAAACAACGTAGAATCAACGTTGAATCACATTGATTAAGCGTTGCTAGTACTGAATATACATCTTGGTCCACCTGAACCAATAATCTTAAAACGTCTTATCTACTTTACACGGCTATTTCAAGACGGCACGTGATCACGCATGTGACAATTAGTGGCCCTGTTTAAGCGCATATTCAAAATTGCGACACATTTTAGTGAAACGCAAATTTAGCTCGTACGAACACTTTGCGATGTTTTGATGAAACTGACGTACGCAGTTCTTTAAAAAGTGCGTAAGAACAATTTAAGATTAATCGTACGATGTTTATTGATGAAACTGGCCCCTGAACTATCATTTAGAGTGTCGAGTATTATTTGAGCCAGCTCATGACAAAAGCTACAATAAGACATGTGCGCCAAGCGAAGACTCAGATCAGCCTGCGGAACTGTGCAGTCTGATCAGAGTCTTTGCTGTGCGCTGTAAGGATAGCTGAGGGCTCAGTGCTCCTTCGTGCAGCAAGAAAAGTCTCTGGTTAGACTATATGAATGCGCAGGCTGATCTGATTCTTCGCTGGACGCACATGTCTTATTGTAGGGTTTGTCGTGCGCTGGCTCATTTTATACAGTCTTAGAAATTACCGGATGATTCCACTTACTCGTCCTTTAACATTGGGGCTTGGAGAACTAGATTGTCCACGCAGAGCTGAGACTGACCGCCAGGCAAAGCGATGCGCGTCGGACCATCCGTACATATGAACCCTTTTGGTTTGTTTTGGGGACAGGGCTTTGGATGTCAGTTCCTCTCAATGTCGAGTAAAAGTCCTACAAAATTGGAAGCAGTGTCTCCAAAATGGCCTAGATAGTGTTGTCCGGGGTGTTTAACAAAACCAGTCACTTAATCACATGGTCATTTTCATTTATCATAGAATAGAATAGAATAGAATAGAATTTTATTTACTGCACAACTATACCCTATAAGGGTTAAAGGCAAGCAAATACAAACATGACATAATACATTCTTCAAAGATATGAAAATAATTTTACAAATAAATAAAAATAATAATAAATAAATAATAGTTAAAAGGAAAAAAAAAATAAAAAAAAAATAAATAAATAAATAAATTTAATAATAATATTAATAGCCTTGAGTCATAAGAGCCATGACATGCTATGATATTTTACATTCACTTACAAATAATCCAATTGTTTTCAAAATAGTATCGTCTGTAGATGCCATAAGTTTGACGAAATGCTCTTTTTTTAGATTGTAATGAATGATTATTTAAAACTGCCATGTTCTGAGACATTTTATTTCGCAGATCATTATACTTAGAGCAATCACAAAAGAAATGTATTTCGTCATCTAAAATATTACAAATATTACATAGTCTGTCTTCCAGTCTTTGCCCTGAATAATTACCCCTTTCAATTTTTAGATGATGTGCACTTATTCTGAAGGCTGTTAAAGCGTTTCGCTGTTTTCTGTCTGGTAGAATATCCAAATACTTTTCAAATTCAAATTTTTGCTTAAACAATTTATATGTCCTTAACTTATCCATTCCAACTTCAGAATTAATACTTTTCTTCCAAAATGAAATAAACCTTTCTTTCAACTTGGCTTTTATACATGCAAGTAAAGCAGGTACATTGAATGTACTATGATTATCCCATACATGTGAAAATCCCAAATCACTTAATACAGTTTTAATAAAACACAGCCACAAGCTTTTCAATTCAGGGTTATTACATTGTTCCCAATATGCTGCAGATATAAGGGACTCTGTATCTGATTGTAAAGTATGTAGCCAAAAATTAATACAACTGGCTATAATAGAGATTACTAAAGGAAACTGACCTAGCTCACTAAAAACAGCAAAATTGGAAGCTTTTGAATGTACTCCTAAGTAGAAGTAAAACAAAGATCAGGAATTGATACAATTAACTTACTCCACCCATAAAAGACACCAAAGGGAAAGAAATACAAACATTAAGTGACCAGACCATAATGGAAACCTAAACAAAGGAAGGCCATAAGGACAGTTACTTTCCCACAAAATGGCCATATGGCCATCCAAAACCAAAAGACACAAGTGATACACACAGTAAGTAACAAACAACAACATAAATAAATCGCCACAGAAGAGCCGCCTTGGAACGGTCAGTGGAAGATTTCCACTGGGGGCTTAAATCGATTTTACGTGGCCACAATCCTCGCCCTTACTTCCGTCACGATTTAGACAAATAATTTGTTCAGTCCGCATGAAGGCCTCATAACTCATCAGTGCAACATCTCCGTGAACACAAAAATCAAAGAACCACAGAGGTGAGACAACGGTGAGGACTCGACAGCAAGAAACCACTGAAATGCTGGAGCAAAAGAAAACCAACAGTTAGACTCCGATGAGCCCGACCAGAGACAGAGCATCAGGCACCAACCGACATTATCTCTCTAATTTTCAATAAGCCTTTACGTTGGAGCCGTCATAGAATCTGAGGCCTGACCCACCGGCGTGCAATTAAAGAGGGAAGCAAAGTTGCCAACCGTGATTGGGTTAATTACCATGCATGCAGTCTGTCGTATAATATCCATGTTGTACCCAATCTTTTTATATCGAAGAATGATTTTACGAAATTGGGTGCTGAAGTCATTGCGGTTATATATTTTTCTGAATTTATATGCTAAGTCACCATAAAATTCGGGTTCCGATAGACCTTGTTGCAGAAGAGGTTTAAGTCCAATATTGAATTTTGAAATTAAATCAGAATGGCGTCTATAAAATTTTGAAAAGGCTTTGCGTAGTTTATGGTACCGATAACCCTGATTAAGGTTTTTAGCCGTTAATAATTTATTACGAGTGTTGAAGTCAGTTACATGACTACACACTCTAGCAAATCGAATTAATTGCGAAATATAAACGCCATAGGATGGCGCACGAGGAACATCACCATCCAAAAAAGGAAAATTTACAATCTCAAAATCAAAGTCATCGCGTTTATCATAAATTTTGCACGAAACAAATCCATCTACAATAGCTAGATGTAAATCCAAAAACGGGGCCTCGGTATCAGAAGAATTTGCTTTATTTAACTGAAGTTCTAGGGGGTAAATCTGACTGATCAAACCATCAAAATAGGTATTATCAATATTTAATAAATCATCTAAATATCTAGAAGTAGAGCTAAAAGCTTCAATAATTTCAGATTGGTTATCAATGGAAAGCGACAAAATGAAGTCTCTTTCATAACAATACAAGAACAGATCAGCCACAAGAGGTGCGCAATTAGTACCCATCGGAATACCCACAATTTGTCTAAATAATTTAGTACCGAATCTAAGACATATTTGGAAAATCGTGTAAAAATCTTATCAAAATCATTATGACCTTTAAACGACATTTCAAACATTTCATCAATGGAGTTCTTATGGTAACATGTTTTATACCCTGCCCAAATCTCACTATTATAAATGGCAATTGGTTTAATAAGTGAATCAAATATTCGCAGAACTGCGGAAGGCTTGATAGAAATGTCAAAAATGCCTTGCTTAATCGAAAACAATGCCTTGCTAGCCTTTAAACTTAAATTCTTTTCTGCTGCCAAAAACTTGCCATTAGCAGATATGGTGATCCCAAGATATTTATATTGGTTCACATTTTCCAAAATTGTCTGCCCAATGGTAAATATATATTGATTTTTTGGCATACGCCCACTTTTTGAAAATACCATTACTTTAGACTTGTCTGCATTTACAGAAAGACCCCATTTATTACAGAATTCATTTATCTTAGCTATAGTACACTGCAATTCATTTTCAGATGTTGAAAGTAGTAATAAATCCTCTGCATAAAGCAAGTGACTTATTTTATGACCATTCAAAGTTGAAACACCAGTGTCTAACAAATCATCACCTATGTCATTTATAAATATGTTAAACAGTAAGGGGCTTAGAACACTACCTTGATGGACGCCCTGAGTAATTTCAATATGTTCAGACATTGTATGCTTAGATTTAACCCTTGAATGCGAACTGTTATACATAGACTTTATAGCATTGTAGATTTTACCACAGATCCCAGCTTTCTGTAATTTAAGCAACAATCCATCATGCCATACAGTATCAAAAGCCTTTCTCAGGTCAATGAAACAGGCAAATAACTTACTACCATTTTTTACATTTAAAACATATTTATCAATTATAGTTCTCAGCACAAATATATGGTCAGATGTTCGATATTTTTTCCGAAAACCAGCCTGTTTTAGTTTGAAGAGAGCTCTGTTCTCTAAATCAGAACTAATTCTGTTGTTAATTACATGACAGAATAACTTACTCAGGCAACTACTGAGAGTAATACCCCTGTAATTGTTAGGGTCAAACTGATTTCCGTTTTTGTGCACTGGTATAATAATTCCATTTTTCCAAGACTCAGGAAATTTACCAGTATTTAAAATCATATTAAATGCTTGAGTTATTGGCTTGGAAAGAAATGGAAGTGCTGATTTTATCATCTCATTTTTTAACAAATCATACGCACTTGCTTTATTATTTTTTAGCCTTTTTGAAGCTGCAATAACTTCTTTTTCAGTCATGGTATAATCAAGATTACTACTTTGATTTAACGTCTCATAGATATTAACTTCGTTTTTCACTAAATCCTGTCTATTTTTGTCAACTGGACTGAACTGAGTGTTTAATAATTTATTAAAATGACCAAACCATGCCTGGTGATTTATTTTCTCTGCTTTGTCTGTGGGGGATGACTCTTTTTTCAATTCGTCAATTATTTTCCATGCACTTTGTGGATCTTTTTCTATCGCATCATTTAGCTTGTTCGTTAAGTTTTCTTTAAACTTTCTTCTTTTAAATTTAGTTAATCTTTTATATTCCTTAAACTTTTTGTAAAACACGTTACGTAAGTAAGCATTATCAGTGTTTCTATTAAATGCATTCTTTGCTGCCTTCAATTCCCTTAGCAAACAATGGCAATCCTTGTCATACCATTTTTTGTTTAATTTGTGAGTTTTTTTCTTCTTTATTTTATATGTTTTTCTTGAAAGTGTCATGTCCCCAGCAGAAACAATTACCTCTGTTACAGCCTCAATTAAACTATCAACATTGCAATCAGCTTGTCCAGTGATCATGTTAAGACTGTCTATTTTTTGTTTAATAGTTGGAGAGGAAAATACATCCTGAAATTGGACTTTAGAACGATTTGACCATACAAAGCTATCTGGTGCTAAGCACCCCAAATAATCAGCTGAGCAAATATGCTCTTCTTGGCATAATTGTGAACCTAACATCATTTTTGCAGTCAACATACAGTGGTCAGAAACGAAATTGAAATCTTGAACTTTCATGCATTGAATAAAATTTGATAGAGATCTGCTGGCTATAAAGTAATCAACTGTACTACTACCACGTGGAGCGTGGCAAGTAAACTGGCCTGTTAAATCGCCTAATGTTCGCCCGTTCAAAATATATAACTGATTATCGATACACTGTTCTATCAGCCATCTGCCACTTTGGTTAACAACTGAATTGTCATGAGAAACTCGCGGTAAAATCAAATCAAAAGTATCATCATGAGGGACTGGTATATATGGGTCAACTTCATTTTGTATTAAATCTATACAGTCTCCAATTCTTGCATTTAGGTCACCAGAAATAAGTATTTTACCTTTACAAGCAAAATATTCTATTTGTTTTTGTAATTTTGACATTATGTCTTTACTGTTGACTTTTCCATAGGTAGAATTTAACGGGGGTAGATATACAAAAGCTAGAAAGAGATCATTCTTTAGTGAAGTGAATTCTTTTAGCATCCGCACCCAAATTATATCGCTGTCAGAGACAGGGTCAAATTTAAACATATGTCGCAAAGAGGATTTTAAAAGAACTGCTATTCCACCAGAAGGTTTACGGGCATTTTGGTGTTTCGGCCTATCCTTACGAAAGACATAATATCCAGGAAGGCTTATATCTACAGACTTATCAGCATGTGTTTCTAAAAGGCCAATTAAATCCGAAGATTTTAGACTATCTATAACTTCAGGATCATCCAGCTTGTTACATTTTAACCCATGACTCTTATGCTCAAGACCATTTATGTTCCAGGAAGTAATGGAAAATAACTTATTTGAAAGCCGTCCTTTCATTCAGAACTTAGATGCATAAGTTTCTATTTGAAGATTAGAGTGATTAGAAAGATCATTCATTTGAATCCAAGAGAATGCATAAAAAATACCCATAATCCTTTGAAGCCTCATATGACACAACAATTTGTCAAACATGTTCAATGCATCTCTTGTGTAATTAAGTATTGTTCATAAAATGTAACTGTATGGCACAAATGAATATAACTGTATGACACTAAACTCACATTGTGGTTGCTATCTCAGGAGCCAGAAATTCAATCAGTATGACACCCTCCCCCCCCCCCCCCACCCCCCCCCCCATCACCAAAAAAAAAAAAACACCATCCTGGCCAGTAAATAGTGCAATTCCAGCAACTTTGATGAAAAATGCTCGACTCACAATATCTCCAGTCTGTTTGCGGCCATACTAAAGAAAACCCCAAGCCCCTGCGATTCATCGACAGTCACATATTTCACATAGATTTAGTATCTCCTGAATTCATAGTAGTCACTGTCCTTATGTCTTCGTGATGTGTAACCAGGAGCATTTAAACGACTACTCTGATATTTGTCCCTAGAATTGAAATTTCCTTCATATCTGTCTATAGCATATCTCGGGTCCCAGCGTGATCTCTCCCTGAACTTGCCCGGTCTGTGCGCGTTAGGATTCCGTAAAGATGACCTCATACCGTATCCACCTGATCTCGCTCTGTGTTCATCGTACATTGTCCCGTATCCACCTGATGTTGACCCGTGACCTGAAATGAGCTATCCGATCTTGCCCTGTCAACATATGGTCTTGACCCATAAGTATCTGGTCTGGTCTTGTAACCATCTGGCCTCGTTCCGTAACCATCTGATCTGATCCCAAATCTGTTTGATCTCATCCTGTAGGCATCTGATCTTATGCCTCCATCCGACCCCGCCTCGCGACTGTCTGGTCTCATGCTATAGCCATCAGTTCTCACGCCATAGCCATCCGGTCTCATCGCATACTCATCTGATAATTCCCTGCAGCCATCTTGTATCGCCCAATACCCAACTTGTCTCGTCCCATAGTCATCTGATTTCAGCACACAGTCATCTGGTCTTGCCCCATAGACTTCTGGTTTTTTCCCATATTCATCTGGTCTCACGCCATAGTCATCTGGTCCCGTCCCATAGCCACCAGGTCTTGTCCCATAGTCATCTGGTCTTGTCCCATAGTCATCTGGTCGCGTCCCATAGCCATCTGGTCCCGTCCCATAGCCATCTGGTCTCGTCTCATAGACATCTGGTCTCGCCCTGTAGCCATCTGGTCTCGCCCCCACTCGGTACCCATCTGATCTCGCCCTGTTTCCATCTGATCTAGACCCGTAACTATCTGACCTTGCTGGGTAAACATTTGACCTCGCCCCATAGTCACCTCTTGGTCAGTATCCATCACGTCCTCTCCTGTAGCCATCTCGCCTCGCAACTGGCCTCGCTCTGGATTCTTCATAGCTCATTACTTCATCTATTGTCCTTTTTAAGTTGTTGCCGAACCTGATCGCCCCAGTATGTGATAGGTGCAACAAATCTTGAATGTAGAATTGTGTTATAGGCCTCCCTTGCTCGGCTAAGTTGCTATTGTCAATGAAGAGTATATCATTCTGCACTTCTCGTAACTTCTTTTCACAGCCAGCGTTTAAAAATGTCCTTTCAATATCTAATTCTCTATCGCCTACCGGTGTCAGTTTGGATACAGCTATTTTTGCGTCTGGTGCTTTCTCTCTCAGTGTAGTTATCCCTTCGATTAGCGATTTGATACATGAGTCTGTACTTTCTTTATCTCTAGGATTATTTATTCCAGTATGGATAAGTATGAGCTTGGCATCTTTAACTTCTTCAGCATGTTCTCCTATATCTTTATTTTTTGGTGCTCTGATTCTTCTGACAAATGTATTTGTAGATTTCCCTAGCATGGCAACATTCACTTGACCCGCAATAGAGTCGCCGATCAGGCATACTTTTCTCTTTCTGCTACCTCCTCCATCCTCTTTTATCTGATGCTCTTTTGGTGTATTGCTTTGGCTGCTGACAGATGCCTCTGCTTCATTTAATGGCTTTTTAATTTTCTGTGTGTCTTCTGTTTTACCAACAACAGTCTTTACATATGTTATTTCAGCATCTTCATCCATGTCTGTAGTCTTACTTTCATTATTATCTTGTTGTTGAGAAGAGACACAATCTTTCTCTATGCTAACTTCTTTTTTCCTTCGTTTGCTGTTTACTGTAGAAAATGTGTCAATTTCTGTTAAAGTGCTGACGCTTTTCTCCATTTCCGCCACATGTTCTCTGGTACGCTTGCTTTCGTCTCTGACTTCTGTAATAGCTTGATATAGTTGTCTCCCCTTTGTTTTGATATTCTCGTTTTCTTTCTTATTTTTGACAGAGGATTCGTCAACATTTTTCTTCAAAAAAGTGCACGAGGATTCAGCCCTATGTAATGTTGACTGTAAGGTGTCTAGACGACTACTGACATTCTTTTGCAGGTTTTGAAGTCCAGTCTGTATGTCCTTAAAAGTACTGGCGGTTTCTATTGTTTCTTTCCCTGCCATATTATTTGTACATTTCAGCTTACTCATACAGTCATGAACTTCTAAAGATATTTTTGTTGGCATTGTCGACAGTGATTCTGCAAGGCTTTGTTGCTGTGTGGTAATATCTGCCAGCTTCTTTGAAACATCTTGCTTGAAATTCAGATTGTCTTCTCTTGATTGGTTTACTTGAAATAATACAGTTTCAAGCACTGCTTCCATATTCTTCATTATTCGTATAAACTGGTCACTGTCCACTGTTATTGATGGTTTGACTTGGTTATTATCCTTCTTTCTACTGTCTTGAACATTCTTTTTGTCAATACTTGACCCATTAATACTGCCTGGAACTGGTGTGTCTGAGCGGTCCTTTACTAATTTTACCTTAGGTGTGAAATAGATTTGTTCTTCAGTTTTATTTGTATCTTTCTGCTTTTGGTCTGGCTTCTTAGAGTTGGATATGACAATAACTTTGGGCTGTGGTCCTGATGCTGTTTTATCAGTAAGTATTTCATTTTCTTTCTTCTGGTCATATGACGTCGCGTCTGAGAATGTAAAAACGCCATGTAATAAATTCGACAATCCACTAGTGGTTTAAATGTGCAAATTAGTTAGATACGCCCCGTAACGGTACATGTACGAGGTCCGTAGCGACGTTGCGTTTACTAATGACGGAATATTGACATTTTATGTGAACCATTCGCGAATAAAACGCGTTTTAAATGTCATATGATAAATGGAATCTTGAATTTATTAAACTCTTTGAAGAAAAGGTATCAAATGCTCGACAGAGCCTCGCATTTTATCCCTTTTCCTCAACTCGTTTAATAAATTTAATAATATTATTGAACTTTGATTAAACTCGTTAAAGAAAAGATATAAAATGCTCGGCAGAGACTCGCATTTTATCCCTTTTCCTCAACTCGTTTAATAAAGTCTGTAATACATGAACACTGATGTAAGATCCTCTATGTATTTTCAGGGCTGTTATGAGAGAATCACGATAATTGTGGAAACGTACTCCTTACTTATGCTTGTTGTTCTTGGTGTGATATTCTTCGTACAGGTTAGTTATCAAATTATGTCGGCCCCCGCCCATCGGGGCTAGAAGAAATAGTTGGGGTGCATGATGCTTCCACGCAGAGCTGAATCCGAGTCCTTGTAAACCGCTTAGAGGATCAACGCCTGTCCAGGCAAAGCGGTGCGAGTCGGACCCGTCTATGCTTATAAACCCTATTGGTTTCATTTGGCGGCAGGGCTTGAGATGTCATTTCATCTCAAGGTCGGGTAAAAGTCCCACAAAATGGGAAGCAACGTCTCCAAAATGACCTCTACAGTGTTGACGCGGACGTTAAACCTCAAATCAAACAAAACTAAACCAAATTATGTACATTTATTCAGACAATGTCATTGACAATAATATAAGCAGGAACGGACTATTGCCAGTTAACTGACAATAGCGGTTTTACGTATAAATGGTTATTGCCAGTTAAGTGGCAATAACAATGTAAACGTAAAACCGCTATTGCCAGTTGGCTTGCATGTTTATTTCATTTCCGTCATTACTTTTGCAGTAACTACTGTTATGACTGTATATGCTTGTTCTAAAGTGGTTCGACTAAGATACGAATCGTTGCTGTTTGACATTTTGCACTATGTTATGAATAGTTGTATTTTAATCACCTCGGTTTGGGAAGATGTGGATATTTCTTCTGATTGTTTCTGCTATGGACAGCATCAATTTTAATTTTCTATTTCTATTTTTCTAATTGCTGGCAATAGCAATTTTTACGTAAACCACTATTGTCAGTTAACTGTCAATAGCCACTTCGATATAAGAATCTTATATGGGTGTGAGGGGTGGATTGAAAATCCGTCCCGAGGGTCACTGTCCGGCATCACGAGGCTGTGTATAGCGATTTTACATGGCCACAACCCTCGCCCGTAGTTCTGACGTAGTTTATAGATTTATCAATTAAAGTGTCCAGTCCGCTTGAAAGGCTGCTATCTTATCAGTGTAACATCTCCGAAAACATACACAACATCACCTGAACAAGTTCGAGAAATGAACACCCCCGTAAACCCCACTTTGTATAGAGAAAACTGGGGTTTACGGGAGTTAAACATTATTTTGTTTATTTCTGCTCTAAGATATAGGTTGTGGGTACTCGTTAGAACCGCCTCAATGATGCGGTTCTAACGAGCACCCGACAACTATGTTTGCAGCATAAATAAGAAAAATATGACATATTTTTCATCAGAAAAGTAGCCAGTTTGGATATGTGCAAAAAATGCATTGTGTCGAACGGCGGACAACACGTGAACAAGCCCGTGAAATCAAGACCCCCTAAACCCCACTTTATAGAGAGAAAACTGGGGTTTATGGGGGTATACATTATTTTTCTTATTTCTGCTCCTAGACATAGGTTGTGGTTACTCATTAAAACCGCCTCAATGAGGCGGTTCTAATTAGTACCCACAACCTATGTTTGCAGTATTACATATGTTCCCCTTCTGACTGTCTTATTTTACAAGATGACCTGGATCAATTTGCACAGTGGGAGGCCGATTGGCAAATGAAGTTCAATGTGGCCAAATGTCACTCAATGAGGGTGTCACGACACCCTCCGGACAAGCAAATTAAGTTTGACTATATTGTACACTTCACCAGCAAATTTTGGAGCATGTTCAATCCGCCAAATATCTTGGTATCACCATCACTGACGATCTTAATTGGGGTCAACATACCTCTGAGATTACATCTTAAGCAACTAGGACTTAAGGATTCCTTAGACGGAACTTGGCTTTTGCACCTAGGCAGACAAAGGATGTTGCATATAAAACATTGGTTCGCCCTCAACTTGAATATGCATCACCCATTTGGCATCCCTATGTTAAAACTCAGACTCAGCAGGTGGAGAAGGTGCAGAGGACAGCTGCTCGATGGACCTGTAGGCGATGGCGAAATAGAAGTAGCGTCGGTGACATGCTTAATGAGCTAGAGTGGCCGTCTCTCGAGGCCCGTCGTGAGCAGTCCTCTTTAACCTTCTTCTACAAGATACACTCTGATTCAGTGTCTATTAATAAAGATTAGTACTTGACCCCTATAACAGTGTCGACCCAAACAAGGGCATCAAAAGTAAACGACTCACAATATCGTAGATACCAGTCCTAGAATGATGCCCTGAAGAACTCCTTTTTTCCTAGAATTATTCCCCAATGGAATAGTCGTCCCTCCTCTGCGGTGAATGCCAAGTCCGCAGAAGAGTTTTAAGCCGTACAGTGTAAGATTGAGACTCAGAGGTATGCGTTTTAGGATACCTCTGTTATGCAGATTGTAAATAGTTTTAAGAACGCATCTAGTGCCTTTCTTTTTTTTTTTTTTTTTTTAGCTAAATTCTAAATTTAGCCACCCAATCATCTGAGGTAATGGCCACATGTGACTGACTCAGTACAAGAAGATAGATAGATAGAGAAAAATATAACGGATTTTTCTAAAAAAGTAGCCATTTTGGAGATGTGAAAATTGCACTATGTCGCACGGGTGTGTTTTCGTAATGGTGTTATCGTATTTGAAACAGATTCAGCGATGAAGCAACGATGAGGATTCGTCAGTTTTTGTTTGTTTGATTTGAGGTTTAACATCCCCGTCAACACTGTAAAGGTCATTTCCAATTTTATGGGACTTTTACCCGACATTGAGATGAAATGACATCTGAAGCCCTGCCGCCAAATGAAACCAATAGGGTTTATAAGCATGGACGGTCCAACACTCGCACCGCCTTGCCTGGGCAGGCTTAGGTCCTCTAAGCGGTTTACCAGTACTCGTGTGCGGGTCGGATTCAGCTCTGCGTAGAAGCATCATGCAGCCCAACTATTTCTACAAGCCCCGAGGGGCGGTTTATAAGCATGGACAGTCCGGCACTCGCACCGCTTTGCCTGGGCAGGCTTAGATCCTCTAAGCGGTTTACCAGTACTCGTGTGCGGGGCGGTTTCAGCTCTGCGTGGAAGCATCACGCAGCCCATCTATTTCTTCAAGTCCCGATTGGGGTAGGATTCGACAGATACTGAACCATCAGATAACAGCAGCTGGACTCCGTAAACACCACTTTTTCTTGTAAAGCAGGAGTACACGTGGGTGCGCATGCTATGGCTACGTTATGTTGATTTGGTATCTGTTTGCGTTTTGTTTAAGCAACATCATACCGTAGTGATCCTATGTATTGAGACAGATGGGCCAAAGAAAACAACAATACCCAGAACAGACTGCTCCTATCAGTGCAGACCAAGATCAGATTGCACCTCTAGGAGCAGTCTGATCAGAGTTTACACTGTTTGACATTCCGTCTGTTCCTATTGACTTCTTACTGGATTGTCAAATTTTAGAAGAAAGTCCTTAATATGTCCGAATTTTTAGGATCTTTACGGTATACTCAATCAATATTTTGAGCATTTGTTACATTGCAGGTTACAGCGATAGTTTGTGCTTGTACTTTAGTGAAGGCAAACAAGGTGGAGAACACGCCGTAAGTAAGTGCGGGGCGTCTGATCTGGATATACATTGTGTGCTTACATCACGCAAACACGCCTTTATAATTTTGATCCCCTTAATAGAAAAACGGGGGGTTTGCATGGGTATACATTAATTTTCTTAATTCTGCTAAAACATAGCTTGTGGGTAGTCGTAAGCGGTTCTAACGCGCAACCACAACCTATGTTTTGAGCAGAAACATGAAAACTGCCAGGTTTTTTTATCTGAAAATTTTCATATTTTTGTAGTAAAATTCTATCACAGTGACTATATTCGAAAAGGCGTGTTTTCGAAATGAATGCCAAGTGTTTGGATGCACAGCTTAGTGGCGTTTACAGGTGCAAACGTTATTTTTCTTAATTTTGGTTTTAAATATAGATTGAGTGTACCTAATCGACCAGTGTCAATGAGGCGGCTCTTACGAACACCAACAAACACCGAAAAGTACATTCACAATCCGTGATTAGAGCAGAAACAAAAGGAAATCTAAACAAACATACATGTATTTGTAACAGAAACTTTCCAATATTTAGTGTCATTACGAAAACACGCCTATACAAATACATTGTAAATTTTACAACCGAAGAAGCATACATTTTAAGATGAAAATTTTGATATTTTTTCTTATTTCTGCTCAATATATAGATTGTTGTACACGTTAAAACCGCCTCACCGAGGCGGTTTTAACGAGTACGCACAATCAAATATAGATTGTTGGTACACGAAAGAACCGCCTCATCGATGCGGTTCTAACGAGAACCAACAATCTATATTTAAGAGCAGAAACAAGCAAAATAAGGTGCACCCCTGTGAACCCAGTTTTACTATATAAAGGTGGGGTTCAAGGGGGTCAGAATTATATAGGCGTGTTTTCGTGATGCATTATGATAACACAACCGTGTGACTCAGAACATTATTTCACATCTTCAAAATGGTCACGTGTTATTTTCTAATAAAATCTGTGATATTGTTCTTATTTGTACACAAAACTTTAGGTTAGAGGTGCTCGTTAGAACCGCCTCACTGAGGCGGTGCTAACGAGTACCCTAAACCCATGTCTTGGAGCAGAAATAAGAACAAGTATGTAAACCCCAGTTTTCTCTATAAAAAACTGGGGTTTATGGGGTGTTCATTCCACGGACTAGTTAACGTGATGCCCTGAAATCAAGGTTTGCCTCACTTATCCTCATTTTAACATCTCAGTAAAAGTAAAAGCTTTCGTGAGTCTGTCCATGTCTTTATTATATTAAACAAACGTGACCATCTTAAAGGCATTTATTCTTGATCAGTGAGGGCTATCATTTCATTGCATAATATTATATAGCCCTGAGTGCTGACTGAAGAGAAGTCCTCTGTCTTCAACAGGTAAGGGGTTTCCTTCGGGAAAACAATCATTTACTAACTGTTGACTGGAGTGTACATTCATGATTTTCCCCTTAAGTGCCCCAGTCAGGGGATTCAACAAGAGCTACTAATCACACTATTAAGGTCCGCCTTTGATCTGCTATAGACATTACACCACAGGGGGCAATAAAACAATTATGAACACACGGCGTGTCCTACTGTTTCCATTATAAATGTCTTTAACCACACATACTATTATCTTATAGGAGTAGCAAATCAGTTCTGTCTATTTGCAGGGAAAGGGATCGCAGATTTGACCAGAAGTTGTAAGTTGGGTTACATTTCTGTTGTAATTCTCTTTCTACTCTCCTGGATGGAGCATCCTGACCTTTGGCTGCAGCTTCCTTCATCTTAGCAAGACATTTCCAGTAGATTTTGTTCTCCATTTCTTTGTCTTTCATTACTTGAATCCGTGTCATGATGAGCGCAAACTCGACCAAACGTTATATTCGACCAAAAGCTGCATTCGACCGACTGGTTTTCGACGAAATGACGTGCACCGATATTTCAATTGTTTATATAGAGCCGAGCCACAGCAAAAATAAAATATAAATACGTTAACTTCTTTGCAAAATTATATCCGCTGTCCTTTTTGTCAGGTTATTTATCACTTCTCTTCCTTTTCACACTGCACAAACCTAAGGCCTAAGTTGCATTGTTATCAATGAAAATAGACGACAATATTTCAATAATTGACTAACTGTTAACTGCAGTGTACCTTATTGAATTTCCTCTTTAGTGCCTCAGTCAGGGGATTCAACAGGAGCTACTAATCACCCTATTAAAGGCCGCCTTTGATCTGCTAGAGACAGTATATCACAGGGGTCAATAAAACAATTATGAACACACGGTGTGTCCGTCTGTCTAAGAATAAATGCCTTTAAAGATTGGTTCACATCTATAAGAGGTTGAAAACACAAAGTACCTACCAACATGTAAGAGCTGGAGGAAATGACTTAAGTTCAAAACTCCACAAAAATGTTTGAGAATGATTGGTCCACTTATTTAAGAGGAGTTACGCATACAATAATCATACTATCATCTACACAAGCAAATAATATTTAAACTGAAAATGACTAAGTTTAAAACGACGAAAAAGTGTCAAAACAGAAAGTACATGCACATAATCAGACCATGATAAAACACCTAGAAAACTCCAAACGGTAATAAAGTCCCCGCTATATATACGAGTACACAATACTATTTAGTGTAAAAACGACTGGGTTGAGAATAATAATTTTATGAATATACAAAAAGCACAAAAATTCGTTCCGACTATTACAAAACACCTGCATTTGGCCCGCTACTGTATAGATATTTGGTACCTTGGCCAGGACTTGCACACACAGGTGCCCACTATTTATACACACTACTTAATTACAGTTAAACCGACATCAGTTGTCAGTTTGGTATTGTCAATATTATTGTAAATAAAGGTTATTTTTAAATTTATCTACGCATTTATATGTTATTTTTGGATGATCTAATTTTATTTTTGGTGACTCCCTATTAATGTGATGGTATCAGGCTAAAAAATACCATACCTGCAGTGTATCGACGCTAGCCAAGTGGTAAAGTCACAGGCCTGTAGAGCTGAAGTATGCGGGTTCGAATCCCGCTGGAGATGTTTTTTCTTTAACATTTTTTTTCGCGCCAAAAGCAAAAAATCCTCGATTTTCTCGTATGATCAACATGAATTAAATTATAAATTTCCAATCAATGTTAATTTCAAGTCATGTTATTGGTGTGCCTATTCTTTACTTTCACATGTCACATATAGGGTCTAGGCCAATCAGGTTCCATTGTATCAAATTATGGCATCTTGTATTTCAATTCTCTTGTACATGTACTTGCTGGTGTTTCTTTTTTATTCACTATTATAAATCAAATGTGAAGTTGATCTTTAAAATTGTGCATGACATGTATTGAACTTTAAAATAAATAGATAACCATTCACGAAAAAATAATAATACAAAAATAATAAACAGAATTGAAAATTAAAAAAGAAATAATAAAAGTGTAAATTCTGAAACTATTTTATAAAAAAAATCAAGAAAAAAATAAATCATGCTTTTAATAGCTTTATTGCTATTGTTTGCGAGACTCGAACCTGCGACCCTCAGGAAAGTAAACCAGTCGTTGTAGGCGCTCCTCGATACTTGTTGCGCTACGCAACTGTTTACAATGACACTGCAAAATTAAGTGCTTTTGTGTTAGAATATAACCCGTTACGTACCTGTGGAAAACACCGTTGTTTGTTATGATTTATAAATAGACGAGTATTTATCAACATTGAAACCATAAGACCGACATATTACGGCAGGGTACCTGTAGTAGAATTGAAAGAATAACAGCAAACCTACCGCCTTTGAACGGTCGGTAGCACAAGCTATGAAGGGACTTAATTTTCTTTCACTGCTAGTAAATCTGGACCTAAATTAACATTAAACACAAAATATAAGGTTCATATAATGTAAACTTGTCTGAAACTTTCTTAACGTGCATATTCTGGTTTAACACGACAAGCATCGATGCGTTCTATAACTGGTGCAAGGAGACATCATGAGACTGGCGCTTGTCGTTTTCACAAGTTTGTTTTGTTTCTCTCTCTCTATCACTCTCTCCCTCTATTCAAGACCAGCTAGTTTCGGTCAAGGGTGGAGGGGATCTGGCTCATCAGTGGCCTTCAAATACATATATGTATATATATATATATATTTTTTTTTAATTCCGCAAGGCAATTATCCCAAATAACTAGAGCTGTAGCCCGCACTATGATGACGGACAGGGTGACTTTTACATATACCCTTATCACCAGCTGTGGTGATGTTTAATAATGTTCTAACGAAAGGTAATCCTATGAAAGCAAGTATTACAGGTCAAACCAGCTGTGGTGCAGTGGTAAAGCATCGGATTTGAGATCGAGAGGTACCCGGTTCGATCCCCGCAAGCGCCAAGTGTTGTTTCCTAGAGCAAGATACTTTATCCACATTGCTTAGTACTGGTTCCTTTCCAGGAAAAGAGGGCCACATGGAAGATTAGTACTAGTATTAAATGTGTTACCCTCTATAAATAAGGTCGATTATTATTATTAAAAAATGTTTCGCCATAAAGCGAAGACATGCAAAGACCACACTTTCGAAATATATAAATTAGCTGAAGGATACCAAAGGAATAGAAAGTATAGAATGAACTAGAGATGTTTTCCAAATAAACGCCACTCAACACCAGCTGCAGTGGGGTGTAAAAAGCTAACCAAGTTGTTACACACATTTTATCACTTTGGGTCGCAATAACGTCATGTCATAAAATCACATGACCACACGTTAAGTAACACGTGGTAACTGGTGCGTAACGTCACATTACGAAACACGCCTATATTAATGCATTGTAAACTTTAACGCCGAACGCTCGATCGCATATATACACGACTAAGACTCGGGGTCAACGGACTTAATGCACACAACATCTTCTATAGCGAGGCCGATCCATTATGCGGGCACTGTGGCGGGGTGGAGTGTGTTCAACACTACCTCGCAGAGTGCCCCGCACACGGCCCCACCAGAAGGGAACTAAAGGGAGAACTGACAACATTAGGATACCAAGGGGAGATAAACGCGGTTTCTCTACTCAATCTAAATTCACAGGAAATGAGGGACGCGGTCTTCAAATTCTTTGAGAAAACAAACTACCTGGACAAAATATAGGGGAACACTTAGGGCGCAGACTAAATTTAATCGCATTGTACCGTAAAACACACCCCGTACGAGAATACATACTTTAAACCAAAATCTCTAGAGACCCGAGTTCAGAACAGTAAAAATAAATATTCTAACCGCACCTTACACGCTACCAACCAAAAAGGGCCTTAGTGATCAAAGGGCGGCCGTCTCACAGCGAAAATGGGAACACAATCAACGATAGGCGCTGTGGTTGCGGCCTCGGCTTTGCACTTAGGAGTGCCTATCGGTGACAGCGATCCCTGGATCACTGTGAGAAAACCATAGCAGAACGGAGCATGGACCCACCACAAGGAAAATCCATAGCCCCGACCCACCCTCCAAAAGGGGGTGTGGCAAGCGAGAAGTTAAGACAAGGTGTAGCGTTGTGGTTGCGGCCCACTGGCTTTGCACTTATGAACGCTGCACCAAAGCCCTAGCTGATCGGGAGCCACACAGCCCAAAAGAGGACCACACGAAAGCACGCCGGGACTGGGCATGGACCCACCACAAGGAAAACCCATCGCCCAGCGCCTCCTGAGGGGGTGAGGCAAACGGGATGTCAGAACGAGACGTAGCGCTGTGGTTGCGTTCCTTGGACTTTGCACTTAGGAGCGTTGCGTCAAAATCCTGGCTGATCGAAAGCCACACAACCCAAAGGAGAACGGCACAACAGCACACTAGCAAACAAAGCCTCTCCTTCAGGAACGCATATAGAAAAGTGGGGCAGAAATAAGAATCAAGACGCCTTATCACATCTTTTTCTTTCTTTTTTCGCAACTTTCGCTTTCGAATAAAGGATGTACATTATAAGGTTACCCAAACGGAATGACCTTGGGACCCTCAAAAGGGCCTTTTGCATACCACCACGACTGAAAAACCGCATCTCGCCTGGTATATCATACAGCCCTCCGTACTGCCCTTGTCGCATAACATAAAAATCACCAAAACCAGCAAATTGCGCCATGACCGTAATAAAGGCAGACGGTCAAGATGGCCACATATCAATACAGACAAGGGCAATTAACTAACTAGGGCATGACTTAGCGCGACCTGAAGGAAGGCTTTTAACAAACACAACCACCCACGCGAAACTAAAACAACATACAACCACACTAGGTAGGTAGATATAGCGATAGTTGTAGGATAGGAATACAGTAGAGAGGATAGTATAGAAAAGAGAGATAAAAAATCTGGAGTTAGAAGAAGAAGAAGAAGAGTTTTCTCCAAAAAAGCGATTTCAAACAATTTTATTTGTGTAAATATGAAACATTAAAAACAAGATCGCATAGGAGCGCTCGACTGCGCACGTGCGCAGGCGGACGCTTGTATGCGACCTACATGATTATATAACCATTTGCACTAACCACTTTGACTAAAGAGATTGGCAAACGTTTTCTCGGGACCCCAAACGGCTAGGCAAGAATACATTTTTTTTCTACTATGGTGCCTTCCTACACGTAGGATGCGATAATGATATGCAAATATGGCGACACAAAATGACCCTCCTACGGTCCCACAGAATACGGCATCCTGCGTCGAGGAGGGCATCACTTTTTCTTAACTTCAAACGAAAAAGCATAAAAGGGGATTGACCTACTTTCCACATCCTCCGCGATAGAGGTCACCCACTAACTAAAATAAATACGAATTTGGGCCCGAGACGGCGGAAGCCAACACACCATGTTACTATGTTATATGTTGTATGTACAGAATAAGCAACAAAAAACACACACACAAATATAATCTTCAAGTAAAACCTTGCAGGTACAAAAATTGTCCTTCCCAGCAACTGTGGGCGGATGGGCCTGTCCCAAAAAGGACAACACCACAAATGAAATCGGCAAACGTTGTCTCGGGCCTCCAAATGGCTAGTCAGGAATACACTTTCCTCCTATAGAGCCTTCCTTCACGTAGGATGCGTTAATGATATGCAAACATGGCGACTGATCCACTTATGGTCCCGTAGAGTGAGGCATCCTAAGTCGAGGAAGGCATCACTTTTTCTTAACTCAAAATGGCAAATGCATACAAAGGGATTGACCTACTTTGCACATCCTCAGCGATAGAAGTCACTCACTAACAAAATAAATACGAATTCAAACCCGAGACGGCGTAGGCCGGCACTTCATGTTATTATGTTACATGTTGTATGTACAGATAAAAAAAAAAAACAAAAAAAAACAACAACAACAAAAAAAAAATCACAAAATATAAACCACTAGCTTAATCTTGCAGGTACAAAAAATGTCCTCCCCAGCACTTGTGAGCGGGTGGGCTTGCCCTAAAACGGACAACACCACCTTTAAGGCAAAAGAAAAACAAACAAAACAGATCCGTGGCGGGGTAAGCACATCCGCCCGCAAATATACTTAAAAAATAGACCACTCAACAAGCTGGGGAAACAGACCAAACAATGTAAAAATGTAAATACGTTATATAAATATACAAAAATCAAATAAAAACAAAAATAAAAAACAAAAATACCAATATCAAAATTGACCCTTTCCTGCTCTGACACGGTTCGGCATATTGACAAGCAAAAAATTATAACGTCGAGTAGAAGACAAAATGGACCGACTGCAGCGGACTTACGATAGACACGGACGGACGGGGCTGGAGCCGAGCGATGGTGTCCCCATTCACCGGCAACGTGGAATGGGAATAGCACCGAACGGCTACGGTGTAGTGCCAGAATGGATTAGTTCCCTGGGACCCCACCAGCTGACGACCCGCGACACGGGGAAACTGGAAACAACAACAACAACATAACGCCGAAAAAATCGAAAATTTTAGTCGAAAATTTGTGATAGTTTTCTTATTCTTTACGAAAACACGCCTATACAAATACACTGTAAACCTTACCGCCGAAAAATCGGCAATTTTTAGATGAAAAATTGAGATAGTTTTCTTATGTCTGCTCAAAATATAGATTGTGGGTACTCGTTAGAACCGCCTCATCGAGGCGGTTCTAACGAGTACCCACATTCTATATTTTAGAGCGGAAATAAGAAAAATAAGCTTTACCCCTGTAAACCCCAGGTTTGCTATATAAAAGTGGGATTCAAGGCGGTCAAAATTATATAGGCGTGTTTTCTGGATTATTACGTCGTACGCGACAACTATCATGGTTTCTGTTTATCTTCTTCAGCGATAAAAATCGAGAAGAAGACACATGTAAATGATAAAGAGGATGTTACATTCGTGGTATTTCATATGAAATTTATAAAACTCGCCGAAGGCTCGTTTCATACATTTCGTTTGAAATGACAACTCGTGTAAGATCCTCTTTATAGAAAATTAGAGGCTCGGTTTTATTGAGACACTTCGAAAGCAGTAGTGTGTTTATTTTTTATACTTTTCTTTTGCAGACCAGACCCAGCAAAGCCGAAGTATGGGCGATAAAATTTCCATCACGGAACATCGCTGAAATGTTACTCCATCTTACTTCTGTCTGACAAGGACAAACACATTTATTTATTCCACATATCAGTCATTATTCAATTACGAAAACACGCCTATATAAATACATTGTAAATTTTACTGCCGAAAAGGAAAAAAAGAAATGTAGGAAAATTGTGATATTTTTCATATTTCTGCTCAAAATATATATTGACGGTACTCGTTTGAACCGCCTAATCGAGGCGGTTCTAACGAGTACTCACAATCTATATTTTAGAGCAGAAATAAGAAAAACTAGAGCGAGCAGTCGATGACAAGCCATCGCAAATCCACACGCTTTTGCCACATACATGTAGCAGACATGCCCTTTTGATCCTTGAGATAGCCCCTTTGGGCGGAGCCAACTAAAACGTCCCTCTCGGACGCCCTCACCATGTAAGGAAATCATGTAGCAAATATGGTTGCATCCCGGCCAGTGGTTAAGGAGAAGATAGCGTGACGGACGGACAGACGGATGGAGGCGTTCACAGTATCCCCGAACGCTTTTTTAAAAGCGTGGAGATAATAAGGTTTAAAAGTAGAAGTAAAACAAAGATCAGGAATCGATACAATTAACTTACTCCACCCATCAAAGACACCAAAGGGAAAGAAACACAAACATTAATGGACCAGACCATAATGGAAACCTAAACAAAGGAAGGCCATAAGGACAGTTACTTTCCCACAAAATGGCCATATGGCCATCCAAAATAAAAAAGACACAAGTGATACACACAGTAAGTAACAAACAACACCATAAATAAACCGCCACAGAAGAACCGCCTTGGAACGGTCAGTGGAAAGATTTCCACTGGGGGGCTTAAATCGACCCTAAGTGGCCACAACCCTCGCCCTCACTTCCGTCGCGATTTAGACAAATACTTTGTTCAGTCTGCATGAAGGCCTCCTAACTCATCAGTGCAACATCTCCGTGAACAAAAAAAAATCAAAGAACCACAGAGGTGAGACAACGGTGAGGACTCGACAGCAAGAAACCACTGAAATGCTGGAGCAAAAGAAAACCAACAGTATGACTCCGATGGGCCCGACCAGAGACAGAGCATCAGGCACCAACCAACATTACCTTGAATTAGATCTCTCTAATTCTCAATAAGCCTTTACGTTGGAGCCGTCATAGAATCTGAGGCCTGACCCACCGGCGTGCAATTAAAGAGGGAAGCAAAGTTGCCAACCGTGATTGGGTTAACTACCATGCATGCAGTCTGTCGTATAACATCCATGTTGTACCCAATCTTTTTATATCGAAGAATGATTTTACGAAATTGGGTGCTGAAGTCATTGCGGTTATATATTTTTCTGAATTTATATACTAAGTCACCATAAAATTCGGGTTCCGATAGACCTTGTTGCAGAAGAGATTTAAGTCCAATATTGAATTTTGAAATTAAATCAGAATGGCGTTTATTAAATTTTGAAAAAGCTTTGCGTAGTTTATGGTACCGATAACCCTGATTAAGGAGTTTAACCCTGCAAACCCCAATTTACAATATAAAAGTGGGGCTGAAGGGTGTCAGAATTATATAGACGTGTTCTCGTGATGATTTGTGTGCCATACAAACGTACATATATACATGTGACACGGATTGGGTGTAGGCATTGTCTAAATTTCCCATTTCCGTTATGATACAAACTCCGGGGATCACAAAGCGTATATAAAAGCAATATCAAATGTATATTTTCTATCCAGTAGGCATTCAGAGATAGAAATTTAGATTTGACGTAAATAACAACAATATTGCTTCAATACATAGTACAATATACTGTATTAAATCGTTATATGGGCCCCGTCAAGCGAGTTTGGTACTAATCGCCTATGCGAGCAGCGAAGGTTCATGCGAACCTGCGCATCCGCGCAGTCTCGCCAAAATCTTCGCTGCTGGCTCATACAAGCAGTGAATCAAGAGGAACCTTCAGACAGAAAGCCATATCCCTGGCCCCTCTGAATGGCTGGGCATGCGCAGTTTAAATTTGTCATGACGGAATGCTCGAAGACACAAATTCGCTTGGCGGGGCTCATATAGTAAAATGGGGGCGAATAGGGAGAGGCAGAAAGAAAGCTACTGCTGGTACTTTGAAGAATTTGTAAATGTGGATAGTGACGTTGAAGAAACCATTACGATCACATGCCTATACAAATACATTGCCACCTTTATCGCCGAAAATATACCAGCGAAATGGTAAAGAAGACACGTTTTTATCATTGAATTAGATGTAGCTGTTAAACGGGGAAAAAACTGTATTGTGAGTTGATATAGCACAGCCAAGTTTGTTTGTTTCGAAAAGATGAACATGCGTCCATGGTAACAAGGAAGTTCAAGTTTTTATCCAATCAGGTTTGCTTCCGGCAACCGGAAGCTGTAAAACCGGAAGTACGAACACATTTTTGGCCTTAGTACTGTTGGCTTTTGAGGTTTTGAACCATTTTACGTTCACACGAGTATACAAATACATTGCCACCTTTATCGCCGAAAAAAAAATGAAAATTTTATGGTGAAAAATTGAGCTATTTTTCTTACTTCTGGTCAAAATAAAGATTGTGGGCACCCGTTTCAACCGCCTCATCGAGGCGGTTCTAATGAGTACCCATAATCTAGAGCAATGCAGAGCAGAAATAAGAAAAATAAGGTATACCCCGGAAACCCCAGTTTTACTATATAAAAGTGGGGTTCAAGGCGGTCCAAATTATATAGGCGTACTTTCGTGATATAACATAGCGTAGGCTGAACATTACTTCGTTGACTTTGTCAAACACCGACATTCGTTATAACGGCAAAACTCGTTATGACTGCAATTTCAATGGAATTATTCTTAGCTAAAAGCTTAGCCTCGGTTCCCAGCGGCTTGGCTTTCCCTCGGGTTGGAACTGCACAAATCGAGTCCATAGTCATGAAAGATTCTTCAATCTAATACTCCAAGAAATAAATGTTACAGATATTTGCTAGAATCGCCTCACCGAGGCGATTCTAACAAATGTCTATAACATTTGTTTCTTTGAGTAATAACGGGAAAAGGCCTTTTATTACCTATCATAATCCTAACTTAGATTTTTTTTATAAAGGCAAATTCTTTAAAACGAAACAACATTAGGGAACTAATACCGTCGTTATAACGAGAGTCCTCTGTACATTCACCTATAATTGTTTAAATGCTCATTTACACGTAAGGTTATACACAGAAGCTCCAATGGCTCAAACATCGATGGCTCGTTTGTCATGATTAACATAACGAAAACACGCTTACATAACTTTGACCCCCTTGAACCCCACTTTATACAGTAAAACTGGAAATTTTGTGGGAAAGTAACTGTCCTTTTGGCTTTCCGCTGGTGATGTTTCAATTAGGGTCTAGTTTCATGTTTGTGTTTCTTTCCCTTGGAGTCTCTGGTGGGACATGTGGGTTAATTGTATTGATTCCTGATCATTGCCTTCACTTCTGTTTTGCAGGGGTTATGAAGCGGTTCTAACGTGTACCCACAATCTATAATTTGAGCAGAACTAAGAAAAAATATCACATTGTTTTCATCTTAAAGTGTTCCTTTTTCCGGTGATAAAATTTACAATGTACTGGTATAGGGAGGTTTTCGTAATGGACTCGAAGTGCGTATAGCTCCAAATACACACAAATTTAGGATAATTTAGTGAGGTTTTTTTTTTTTGTTAGATTAGATGCGTTGTGTGTACTCTTAAATGGATACATACAGCATGTCTTAATTAAATGAGATTTTATATCCCCGTCATCATTATATAGGTCGCTTCGGAGGCGTTGCTTCCAATTTTGTGGCCCGACTTTAACCAGACATTGAGACGGAATGACTTCTCACGCCCTACCACCTAAACAAATAAACAGGGGTTAGATGCAGGGAATAACTTTGCATGGGCTGGCTTACAACTTCTAAGCGGTTTAGCAGTACTCATATATATTTATACCGCAATCAGGCTTTCTAGTAACCTAATAAAGGGGTCGAATAACTGCACGCTATAATCGGTAGTGACCTATAATACCTTCTACTGACCTATAATACGTCTAGTGACCGTTTATAGACCGGACCTACTTTTCAGGTCACTTATTTACAAGTGTAAACAATAACATGCAAACGGGAAAACAACGAAACTGCAAGTTAAAATTCTTGCAATATTCATTTAAACAGATTTTCGGAAATTGCAGCTAAATTCTTACATGCTTGGCTTTTCCTGGTTTGAATGGCCCGTTGGAATAACTGAGCACTGCTACTCAGCAGTTGCGTCTCAACCTCAAAAATAATTTTTCAGCTATAATAGACTATTTATTTACAGATTTTCATACAGAAAGTAAAGCGCTGAAAAACTTTTATTCGAACGTCTATGTTGTTTCCTACTCTTCAGTGTGGCGCTGTGACGTCAGAAACTTTGCACTCGTTGACGTCACGTAATACTACGTGTGCGCGCCATGGCACTGAATGTCGTTTAACACGCCACGCTGTCTGCTGTCTTTTTTCCTTAAATTTGCTTAAGTATTGCAAAACCAATGGATTGTTTTGGATTGCGGTATAAACTAAATACATGGATAGTGTCTTTAATAATAAAATATAATCGGTTCGCCCCTACAATTTTATAGAGGCTCGCTAGAGCTCGCCCCTATAAAATTGTCTAAGGCTCACCGATTATATTTTATTATTAAAGACACTAACCATGTATTTACTATATATCTATATATATGGTTAGTTTCAGCTCTGCATGGAAGCACCATGCAGCCCAATCTGTGTCTCCAAGCCCCAATGGGTGGAGCCCAACCCTTCAAACTGTACATATGATAGAAATGTTATCCGCAGTATGCATCTTGCACTGAGACTGTAACCAACCCTCAGTGGCTCGAATTACCCCCTATCTCGAACGAAATTTCATGGTCCCAAAGGTGTTTGAGCCATTGAAGTTCGACTGTATAGTGTGTTAAAAGTGTTAAACCTTTGCTCCAGCTCTTCTCATGCTGTGAGTAGCGATTGGAAGCGCCTCAACGATATATTTCTTGCACACCCGATGAGGAAATCCATAGTTTTAGCTTGGGATAGAAATTATGTTCTGACCCTGGCGTTCTTTCCCAAAATTGAATGGTAAATGCACTGGCTGAATACGACCTCATATGCGCCGTCGTTAAGTTTGACGTCACATCACGTAACGTGACGTCACTAAACATTCCTGTAGTGTCATCACAATATGGTGGACGTCGGTAACCGAAGTGACTGCAGCATTAAAAACCGTGCTAAGAAATGGAAGATATGCAAGAAAAATAATCCTATATTGGTATGAGATGTGGATAATCCTGGGATGGTGTGACGGGTGGATAGAAAAATCCGTCCCTCGACAAGCCTCGTGATGCCGGAAAGTGACATCCACCCCACACCCCAATGTAAGATTCTTATATTCTAGCGCAAAGTAATGATAATTGTCTCTGTATTGCCTTTGATACAATAGTGTATTTGGGTGAGGCGAAGGTATCCTGTATCTTATGTCTCTTGGGCGCCTAACTGATATATTTGCTTACAATTGGACTTGCAGCAGGTAAGCATAGAGTCGGGGACGGGTGGGTATTGGTATTTCTTCTGTTTCTTCGTTTTCTCTCGTCTTTCTCTTTCTCTCCTGTCTCATATACTCAGCTATCTGTTCTTTTTCATTTCTCCCTTTCTCTGGGAGTCGATACAACATAACCCATAAGGGTTGGCGTGTTGTTAAACTACAACACAAAAATGAATCGCATAACGGAACCGTTTGTTTGTTTGTTTGTTGTTGTTTTTTTTTTTTTTTTATTATTATTATTATTATTATTATTATTATTTTTTTTTTTTTTTTTTTTTTTTGAATTACGGTTTTACGTCCCTGTCAACACTAAATATGTTATTTTGGCGATGTTGCTTCCAGTTTGAGGGGATTTATAACCAACATTGATATGACTTGACATTACAAGCCCTACCGTCCAAAGTAATCGCTAGCCCTCCATTGGTAAGAATCTATGTTTAACCAATGAAAGGTCAAGATTATGTCAAATAAACGATATCTTTATTGTTTTACATTCCACGCTACTTTTTCAGAGTGGAACAGAAAACAAGAAATATTTCGACATATTTTTTGTCTTCTGTTCCATTCTAGTTTTATTGTTTTAAATTCCACCCTACTTTTTCAGAATGGAAAGGAAAATAAGAAATATGTCGTTTAAACGACATATTTTTGTTTTTTGTTCCATTCTAATTTTATTGTTTTAAATTCCACGCTACTTTTTCAGAGTGGAACAGAAAACAAGAAATATGTCGTTTAAACGACATATTTTTGTTTTCTGTTCCATTCTTATTTTATTGTTTTTAATTCCACCATACTTTTTCAGAGTGGAAAAGAAAACAAGAAATATGTCGACATATTATATCGTTTAAACGCCATATTTCCTGTTTTCCTCTCCACTCTAATTTTATTGTTTTCTGTTTTGCTAGATTCTGGAACAGAAATGTCATTTCCCGGGTTCCATATTTATCACTTATATTTACAATCCGTTATTTGACGAAAAATTCTGGTTTTAGGCCTATAAATAAACAAGAAAAATACCCGCACACAGTTTTCCTATTGATATTGAAACAGCAGTGTAGACGTCATAACGCCGTCCTCGTCCAATCATACTGGAAAGAAGCATGTTTTCCTTTTTACGTCACTTCATTTTTCATCAAGATAACTCACCTTTATAATTCTGAACCCCTCGAACCCCACTTTTATATAGTAAAACTGGGGTTTACAGGGGTAAACCTTATTTTTCTTATTTCTGCTCTAAAATAGACCGGCCCCGATAGCTCAGTTGGTAGAGTGTCCGCTCCGGGGAACGGGAGGTCTGGGGTTCGGTCCCGGGCCGCGACATACCAAAGTCGTTAAAAATGGTACTAGCTGCTCCTCGTTTGGCACTCAGATTTACGGGGTAGAGCTAGGACTGGTCGATCCAGTGTCAGGATAATGTGACTGGGTGTGGTATCATGTAATGTGTCTGGGACATGATACTTCAGTGGGGCAGCACTATAAATGTGAGCATTGAGCTCCCTGTCGCAACCAGACACCGTCGTGATATGACTGAAAAATTGTTGAAAGCGACGTTAAACCCGAATTCACACACACACACTGCTCTAAAATACAGAATGAGGGTACCCGTTTGGACCGCCTCGACGAGGCGGTCCTAACGTGTACCAACAATCTATATTTTGAGCAGAAATAAGAAAAATATCACAATTTTTCACCTTAAATTTTCATTTTTACGACGGTAACATTTACAGTGTATTTGTGTGAGAGTGTTTTCGTAATGCTGTGACGTCGTGTGAGTCAAAGTTTTCATTGGAGTATGAACAACCTAACGTCACATAAGTTAACTACAGGACGTCATTTCTGTAAACGCACTGAGAATATAAAAGATGTTTATCAAATTTCCATTATCATTACGAAAACACACATTTACAAATACATTGCTACCTTTATCGCCGAAAAAATGAAAATTTTAGGGTGAAAACTTGTGATAATTTTTCTTATTTCTGCTCAAAATATAGATTGTGGGCACTCGTTAGAACCGCCTCATCGAGGCGGTTCTAACGAGTGCCCACAATATATATTTTAGAGCAGATATAAGAAAAATAAGCTATACCTCCGGAAACCTCAGTTTTACTATATAAAAGTGGGGTTCAAGGGGGTCAAAATTATATAGGCGTGTTTTCATGATGATTATATGTTTGTATATTTGTTTCATTACGATAACACACACGTGCGACATAGTGCATTTTTCACATCTCTAAAATGGCTACATTCGTGATTTTTTTATTTATACTGCAAACATAGGTCGCGGGCGCTCGTTAGAACCGCCTAATATAGGTCGTCGTTTGTGCTCTTTAGAACCGCCTCAATGAGGGTCTAACGAGCACCCACAACCTATGTCTATGAGCAAAAATAAGACACATGATGTATACCCTGTAAACCCCAGCTTCCTCAATATAAAGTGGAGTTTAGAGGGGTGCTTATTTCACGGACCTGTAACCGTGATGTGTTTGAGTTGAGGTTGAACGTCCCCGTCAACACTGTTCAGGTCATTTTGGAGACGTTGCTTCTGGTACCCGACCGTGATAGAGATGAAATGTCATCTCAAGCACAACTTTCTAAACAAAGCAATAAGGTTTATATGCAGGGAGGTTCCAGATCGCACCACTTTGCCTGAGCAGGCTAAGACCTTCTTATCGACTCATGTGCGGTCGGTTTCAGCTTATCGTAGAAGCATCGTATAGCCCAGTCTATTTCTCCAAGCCCAGGTGCGCGTGGGGGTGGGGGGGGGGGGGCATTTATCCTATTGTTAAATGTACACATAAATACCAATTGGAATCAACAAAGCGTTGAGTAAAATTTATAACTGAAAAAAGGTGTTAAAAATTCATCAACTATTCTGTGAATGAAACGATTGTCATTGAGAGGGCTAATGTATATAATAGACATTATTTAGAAAACGCTGTGTTTGATTTTGATATATTATAAATCTAGTATTGATTTATACTGCTGAATGGATTACAAACATTCTTTTAAAAAGTCATTTTTAGGTCGTAAAAAGTTATGAAAATATATTGTTTTCATAACTTTGTTTGCATGGATAATATTCTAAAAGTTCTGATACTGGATAGTGGCATCACAAAATGATTACAACCAAACTAGAAGTGAAATAAAAGCAAGGTGAGTCACCCCTACGATAACACATCCGTATGAGATAGTGCATTCTTTCATATCTCCAAAATAGTGACTTTTCGGATGAAAAAATGTGATATTTTTCTTATTCATCACGTGAACAAGTCCATGAAATGAACACCCCCTTAAACCCCACTTTATGTACAGATAACTGGGGTTTACGAGGGTATACATTATTTTTCTTATTTCTGCTCCAAAACATAGGTTGTGGGTACTCGTTAGAACCACCTCAATGAGGTGGTTCTAACGAGCACCCACAGCCTATGTTTGTAGTTACAACAAGAAAAATATCAGAGATTGTCATCAGAAAAGTAGCCATTTTGGAGATGTAAAAAAGTACTATGTCGCACGGGTGTGATATCGTCATGTGTACTCCAAACATAAGTTGTGAGTGTTCGTGAGAACCGCCTCAATGAGACGGTTGTAACGAGCACTCACAACCTATGGTTGGGTTACAAATAAGACAAAAATAATGAACACCCCCTTTAACAAGGGGGGGGGGAAGTAGAGGGCCATTCATTACGCGGACTTGTTAACACGGTGGCTGGTTACAGTTGTTAGCTGGTATTGTGCCAGCTTAGAACATTTTTCATGTGAAAAAATTCATGTGATGTCCTGAAAACCTTATTTATTAAAGTTGTCCACTGTGCTTTTTTCATATCTCCACAACGGTGATTTTTCTGATGAAAATGTGTGATATGTATTTTGATTCCTAGTCCAAAATAGATTGTGTGTTCTTATTAGAACCGTCGCAATGACACAGCTCTAACGGGTACGTACAATGTATTTTTGGCAAAAATAATGAAACTTAATAAATACCACCGTAAACCCCATGTTTCCCTATATAAAAATTGGGATTGGAGGGGTGTTTAGTAACGAACTCGTAAACTTGATGCACATCATGAAAACACGCCTATATAATTTTGACCCCCTAGAACCCCACTTTTATATAGTAAAACTGGGGTTTCAGGGGGTATACTTTATTTTTCTTATTTCTGCTCAAAATATAGATTGTGGGCATTCGTTAGAACCGCCTCATCGTTTCTTATTTCTGCTCTAAAATATAGATTGTGGGTACTCGTTAGAACCGCCTCGATGAGGCGGTTCTAACGAATGCCCACAATCTATATTTTGAGCAGAAATAAGAAAAATAACACAATTTTTCATCTTAAAATTTTCAATTGTTTCGGCGATAAAGGTGGCAATGTATTTGTATAAGCGTGTTTGCGTAATGGGAGTACAAATAAGAAAAAAAATAATGAACACCCCCTTATACCCATTTTGTCTATATAAAGTAGGGGGGGGGGTTAGAGGGCCATTCATTACGCGGACGTGTTACACGGTGGCTGGTTACACTTGTTCGCAGGTATTGTGCCAGCTTAGATCATTTTGCATGTGAAAAAATTCATGTTATGAACATCCTTGAAATCTTATTTATTTAAGTTGTCCACTGTGCGTTTTTTTATCTCCAAAACGGTGATTATTCTGATGAAAATGTGTGATATGTATTCTGGTCAAAAATTAGATTGTGGGTTCTTATTAGAAACGCCTCAGTGCAGACGAAGCTCTAACGGGTACGTTGGTTTGATTTTAAGTTTTACGTCCCCGACAACACTGTATAGATCATTTTGGAGGCATTGCTTCCGATTTTGTGGGACTTTTACCCGACATGGAGATGAAATGATATTTCAAGCCCTGTCGCCCAATGAAACCAATAGGGTTTATACGCATGGACGATGCGTCCGACTCGCACCGCTTTGCCTGGGCAGGCTTAGATCCTCTAAGCGGTTTAACAGTATTCGTGTGCGGTCGGTTTCAGCTCTGCGCGGAAGCATCATACAACCCATGTATTTCTTCAAGCCCCATGAACGGGGGGGGGGGGGGGGAGGGGGGGGGGGAGGATTTCTAGTCCAAAAAAATAAGGAAAATAATAAATACCACCGTAAACCCAACCTTTCCCTATATAATGTTGGGATTGGAAGGGTGTTTAGTAACGGACTCGTTAACTTGATGCACATCATGAAAACACGCCTATATAATTTTGACCCCCTAGAACCCCACTTTTATATAGTAAAACTGGGGTTTCTGGGGGTATACCTTATTTTTTCTTATTTCTGCTCTAAAATATAGATTTTGGGTACTCGTTAGAACCGCCTCGATGAGGCGGTTCTGACGATGGTCCACAATCTATATTTTGAATATAGATTGTGGGTACTCGTTAGAACCGCCTAGATGAGGCGGTTCTGACGAATGCCCACAATCTATATTTTGAGCAGAAAATAGAAAAATGTCACATTTTTTTCATTTTAAAATTTTAATTTTTTTCGGCGATAAAGGTGGTAATGTGAACGTTCGTCACGTAAAACGCGCATTAAGAAAAAAAAATATTTTATGGCATTTGCAGACAACAAAGGTACAGATAAGCATGCGCATCCTGAAACTGGTCTTAACATTTTGTTTAACTCTTAATTCCATTTACTTTAAGCAAACAGTGTATATCCTGATCAGACGCCACAGAACGTGGCGTCTGATCTGGGTCTGCACTGATTTCCGATGTCCCAATGTGGGATGTCTCAAAGTGAGACAATTTGCCTTTCAGGGCTACATTTTAACCGCATCAAGCCTGTGAAATGAATACCCCCTAAAGCCTCTTAATATAGGGAAAACTTGGATTTGCGGGGATACACATTTTTTTTCCTTATATCTGCTCCAAGACACATGTAGGTTGTGGGTACTTGTTAGAACCGCCTAAAAGAAACTATTCCATCCATCATAAGACCCTTTCATAAGTTACAGATTTATTTCGTAATAAACAATAAAAGGGGGACAACTATCATGTTTACAAGTCCATGAAATGAACACCCCTCTAAAATATAGACATGGATGCCAATCAAAGATTACAGCTTACCACTGGACGTAAAAGATATGCATACCTATATCACTTATAAACCCTACTTTACATAGAGAAAAATGGGGTTTAAGGACGTATAAATTATTTTCTTTATTTCCTCTCTAAGACATATATTGTAGGTACTCGTTAGAACCGCCTCAATGAGGCGGTTCTAACGAGCACCCTCAACATATTTTTGGAGTTAAAAAAAAAAGAAAAAATATTACAAGTTTTCGTCCAAAAAAACAATAGCAACAAATGTCTGTAAAAATACACCATGTCTCACGAATATGTTGTCATAATGAGTCGCTAAAAACGTTGAATTTCAAGGCATCAGGCCTGGCCCCGAGCTATGAGTTTTAGATACATGTACAGTACGCCTCCTGGACTGTTTGTCTGCACAGATTAACTTCCTCTCCTGGAAGGAACTCATATCTGCCAAATCTGTGAGAAACCCTATTCTAATGAAATATTTTTATATAAGAATAAAACCCTTTATAGTGACTAATTTATCAGTTAGACGGGAGCCAATGTACAAGGCACCCAGCCGTCAGATGTTTCCGGACTGACCGCGAAAAAAAGTATCAATGCTAAAAGTAAAATAATAGTTGTCCTATTTGCAACGAAAATTCTGAAATCTCAAGCGGGCAACAAATTTGCATCTTTGAGCCTGACAGTTGTTTCTTTCAATTGCTCACACACTTCAATGCAAAGTGCATGCACTGAATTGTTTGTTTGTTTGATTTGAGGTTTAACGTCCCCGTCAACACTGTAAAGGTCATTTTGGAGACGTTGCTTCCAATTTTGTGGGACTTTTACCCGACATTGAGATGAAATGACATCTCAAGCCCTGTCGCCCAATGAAACCAATAGGGTTTATTAGCATGGACGGTCCGCCTCGCACCGCGGTTCCTGGACAGGCTTAGATCCTCTAAGCGGTTTACCAGTACTAGTGTGCGGGCCAGATTCAGCTCTGCGTGGAAGCATCATGCATCCCATATATTTCTTCAAGCCCCTATGGGCGGGGGCCGTAGTGCATGCACTGAATTATTATTAGGAAGAGTCTAGTGACAGACGTCTGTCAATAGCACAAAGTCGGGAAATGTGCTATTGTCAGACGTCTGTCAATAGCACAAAGTCGGTATATATGATATTGCCAGTCGTCTGGCAATAGCACAATGTCGGGAAATGAGCTATTGCCAGACGTCTGGCAAAAGATCAAAGTCGGGTAAAATGCTATTGCCAGACATCTGGCATTATTATTATTTTGTCCATGATTAGATTGAAGAAAGCTGATTAATAATAATAATAATAATAATAATAATAATAATAATAATAATAATAATAATAAACAGAAAGTGCTGCCATTTTACTATTTATGAATGAAAAGGTTCGTGATCAATCAGACTGAGTTAAGCATGAAAGAAATCTGTTTTAACCTTGAACCAGGACTACGGAATCTTAACAAGGTACGTTTTTACCTTTTTTTCTCAGACGCATCTCGTCTTATTACGAAAACACGCCTATACAAATAAATTTTAAATTTTACCGCAGAAAAAAACGACAATTTTCAGATTAACAATTGAGATATTTTTCTTATATCTGCTCAAAATATAGAAATAATAAAAAAATATCTCAATTGTGAATCTGAAAATTGTCGTTTTTTTTTTCTGCGGTAAAATTTAAAATTTATTTGTATAGGCGTGTTTTCCTAATAAGACAAAATACAGATTGTGGGTACATGTTAGAGCCGCCTCATCGAGGAAATAAAAAAAAAGGTTAACCCCTGTAAACCCCAGTTTTACCATATAAAAGTGGGCTTCAAGGGGGTAAGAATTATATAGGTATGTTTTCGTGATATAAACCATGCTATTAAACCATTTCCCTTGCGATGTGGCTAAAATAGAACAATGCCAGTTTCTATTTATTAAAATGCCCACAACAATCTGAGATCAACTTTCTTTTTGGCAAGTTAACGTACCGAATCACTAACTCAATACATACCCATATCACTTATACTTAAAATACTTCTATTCAAAGACAATAGTGTCGTGGATCATTTAATACCACGCAGTCATTTGTTTTCAGTTGAAATGACATTCGACAAGATATTATACCATTTAACCCTTTTTGTACCAAATGTAGTCTTCCTCCTTATATATAGCAGGAGTCCATTTCAAAATTTAGGGGTGTCAGGTTGTGTGTTTCTTCAAAATCTTCTTGGAAAATGATTGAAGATGTTGCAAATAGTGTAGGCCCTGATCAGACGCCGCGTTTTGCGGCGTCTGATCTGGGCCTGCACTGTTTGCCAGGGTACCCGTTTCGGGGTTTCTGATACAAAATGGGTTAACTAAATGTCGCCCTATAGCCTGCATTACACAAATGGAACATTGTGCCAATATTTTTCCTGAAGTACATGTAATTGCAGCATAATAAGCGACAGTAGATTCTTGTAACATACATTTGCAAACCATCATATAGGACGTAAAAGAAAGAAGAAATTTTAAAAACAAACACAACATAGTTGAAGGTAAGAGGGATTTTACTCGAGTTTACCAGTTGTTCAGCAAAACCTGTCATATAGTGGTCACCGTGTTGTTTTTTAACATGTTTTAAGCAAGTCTGCATTCTGAATGTATTACGAGTAAAACTCGCCTGTGCGAAGCAAGCACTGTTTTCTTATATAAGCAACAATATTTTGAATGTCTCTTAAGTGCTTGCTTAATACAGTCAACCGACATTCGTTATAACGACAAAATTCGTTATAACGACACTTTCAGTTGGAATAATGTTGCTCAAGCTAAGCCATGGTTCCGATCGGTGGACCTCTTTCAGTAGGAAAAGCATGTATCAAATCCATAGTCATGAAAGAATCTTCAAGAGACGAAAGATATTTGTTAGAATCGCCTCATATCAATAACACTGATTTGTTTCGTTTCTTGAAGCAAATAAAGGTGAGAAAGGCTTTAACTCTTATCTTGCTGTTCACGACAACCCCTATCTTTGCAAACAGTGTAGATCCAGATCAGATGGCTTCTGAAGAAGCCATCTGATCAGGATCTTCACTGTTTGACATTCAGTTTATGAAATTGTAGGAATAAATAACATCAAGTAATCTGATTGGATCCGATTGGTGGACCTCCTTTCAGTAGGAAAAGAATGTATCAAATCCATAGTCATGAAAGAATCTTCAAGATACAAATGTTATATATATTTGTTAGAATCGCCTCATATCTATAACATTTGTTTCGTTTCTAGGAGTGGAGGTCACGGGTTCGATCCCGGGCCGCGACATACCAAAGTCGATACAAATGGTACTAGCTGCTCCTCGATTGGCACTCAGATTTACGGGGTAGAGCTAGGACTGGTCGACCTAGTGTCAGGATAATGTGACTGGGTGTGGTATCATGTAATGTGTCTAGAACATGATACTTCAGTGAGGCAGCACTATAAAAGTGAGCATTGAGCTCCCTGTCGCAACAAGACACCGTCGTGATATGACTGATAAATTGTTGAAAGCGACGTTAAACCCGAATTCACACACACACACACGTTTCTTGGAGTAAATAAAGGTGAGAAAGGCTTTAATGTTCTGCCATCGTCAACTTGGATTGTTTATAACGGCAAAATCCTTACAACGGCACCATATTGGGCAACAGATTCTGTCGTTATAACCAGGGTCCTCTGTACACGTTACACTGCATATTGCTGAACTGAATTTGCTCATAACAGACCTCCTTTGTTTTCTTTGTATTTGATTTGAGTTTTAACGTCCCCGTCAACACTGTAAAGGTCATTTTGGAGACGTTGCTTCCAATTTTGTGGGACTTTTACCCGACATTGAGATGCAATGACATCTCAAGCCCTGCGGTCCAATAAAACCAATAGGGTTTATAAGCAAGGACGGTCCGACTTCCATCGCTTTGCCTGGGCAAGCTTAGATCCTCTAAGCGGTTTACCAGTGACGCGTGTACGGGTCGGTTTCAGCTCTGCGTGGAAGCATAATTCTTCAACCCCCGATGGGCGGGGGCTGGCTGTTCAGCAGAACCTGTCACCTTGGTATTTTTAACATGTTTTAAGCAAGTCTGCTTTCTGATTGCAAAGAATGCATTCGTCAAGAAAACACGCCTGTTTAATTTTGATCCCCTTGAAACCCACTTTTATATAGTAAAACTGGGGTTTACAGGGGTAAACCTTATTTTTTCTTATTATTGCTCTAAAATATAGATTGAGGATACACGTTAGAACCGCCTCATCGAGGCGGTTCTAACGAGTACCTACAATCTATATACATGTATTGAGCAGAAATAGGAAAAATATCCCAATTTCTCATGTTTAATTTTTCGATTTTCGGCGGTAAAATTTACATTGCATTTATGTAGAAGCCTCCGTGGTGTAGTGGTTACGCTACTCGCCTTGTAAACGAGGGATCGCAGGATCGATCCCAGGCTTCTCCAGACTTTCGGGTGAGTCCGTTAACCGAGGTCCCGTCTCCGTATGACCTTAGCTGTTGGTGGGACGTAAAACTCAAACACTCACTAACTCACAATGTATTTATATAGGCCTGTTTTCGTAATGAAAACTCACCTGTATGTAGCAAGCACTAGCTTCTTATATGAGCAAACATATTTTGAATGTCTCTTAGGGGCTTGCTTAATACACGTTGCTCTGTATATTGATGACCTGATGTTGCTAATAGCAGACCTTGTCTGCCGTAATGAGGCTATTTTACGAGCGCCCACACTTGATTTTGTAGCAGTAGGAGAAATAACAAATTTCACTCAGACAGAAGTAGAACAATGCATTGACTTACATGTATGCGTTTTCATAATGATTAGATCTGCATGTACATGTACAGAGCGAATGCAATAAATGTAGCACTCATGACAATGTCCAAAATGAACATTTGTGATATTTCTATTTCGCCTATTATGTCATTTCTTTAACGCTAAGCACGTTTATCAGACGGCAATTTCTGTCTAATAATGCATGTTTTTGACTTTTGCCCGTCACTGAGATTTATATGCAGGGACGGTCCGACTCGCGCCACTTTGCCTGGACATTTTTTTACATTCTAAGCGGTTTACCAGTAATCATATGCGGTCGGTTTCAGCTCTGCGTGGAAGCACCATCAAGCCAAATCTATTTCGCCAAGACTCGGTGTTCTTATATGCCCAGTGCTATGCTCAACCCTTTAGCACTCTCCGACCAATGCTCGTGTGCACCCAACAACTGTCCTGTCTGACACACACACAGACCCTAACACATACTAACACACACACACACACAGAGTGAAGAAGAAGAAGAAGAAGAAGAAGAAGAAGAAGAAGAAGAAGAAGAAGAAGAAGAAGAAGAAGAAGAAGAAGAATCACAGTGTTGCACAACCAGTTTGCGATTTTGTGTGCACAAACAGTTTGCGATTTTGTGTGGCTTCGCTTTCCAAAATCACATACTCCCACAGCTAACTATTGGTGGCGGTTATAAGCTCGGTTCAACGCTAGACGTGATATTAGGTTCGAATTGCGGTTCCTGAATACTTATATATTTCAAAAATTAGCACGCTGTTTCACAGGCCCTCTTTGGCACTGAAGTATTTTGAATATTTGTTTTTATGAAAACACTGTACAGAAATAATACCTAAAATGTTTCGGACATGTTAAGATTGGAGTAAACTTTTATATTAAAATAACATCACGAAAACACACCTATATAATTTTGACCCCCTTGAACCCAACTTTTATACAGAAAATCTGGGGTTTTACAGGGGTAAACCTTATTTTTGGCTTGCAGCGACGGCTGCAAGCCATTTAGATTGGAAAAGTGGTTCCGGTTTTAGACTTCTCTTTCTTTGTTATTTTGGATCCTCAGGTGTTTTTTTAAAACAAAAATCAGAGATACAGTCAGCTTTTTCCGGTGTTCTGGTTTCCTCACCCTATAGCTCAATAGCTTTCGCATATTTTAATAGAATACAGGGTACCAGTTTAGTGAGAGATGGTCTAGTGACAGAGCTATCGTTTCTGTGCGAAAGTTTAACTAAACACCGAAGCGAATTTATCCACTAGGCCACGGTCTAACTCGGCACTACCGTCAATACAGTTTACCTGACCACATTCATAAATCATCTGTGTAGCAGTCTACAATTCACTCGAAGGTCAAAACTCGATAGACAATTTGTCATGAACAAGGAAGACAACTCTTGCATTTTTTGGTTTTTGGATTATCTGCCCTTGTCTTAGTATCATATAGTAAACCGTGTCCGGACCGTAACTCCTAAACCGTATGGAATATATTCATGAAACTTCACAGGTGCATGCATCACACTGAGACGATGTGTCATGAACAAGGAAGACAACTCTTGCATTTTTGGTTTTGGATTATCTGCCCTTGACTTCGCCCCCGCCCATAGGGGCTTGAAGAAATATATGGGCTGCATGATGCTTCCACGCAGAGCTGAATCCGGCCCGCACACTAGTAAACCACTAAGAGGATCTAAGCCTGTCCAGGAACCGCGGTGCGAGGCGGACCGTCCATGCTAATAAACCCTTTTGGTTTCATTGGGCGACAGGGCTTGAGATGTCATTTCATCTCAATGTCGGGTAAAAGTCCCACAAAATTGGAAGCAACGTCTTCAAAATGACCTTTATAGTGTTGACGGGGACGTTAAACCTCAATTCAAACAAGCAATAATTGCCCTTGACTTAGTACCATATAGTAAACAGTGTCCGGGCCATAACTCCTAAACCGTATGGAATATATTCATGAAACGTCACAGGTGCATTCATCACACTGAGACGATGTGTCATGAACAAGGAAGACAACTCTTGCATTTTTGGTTTTGGATTATCTGCCCTTGTCTTAGTACCACATAGTAAACCGTGTCCGGGCCATAACTCCTAAACCGTATGGAATGTATTCATGAAACTTCACAGGTGCATTCATCACACTGAGACGATGTGTCATGAACAAGGAAGACAACTCTTGCATTTTTGGTTTTTGGATTATCTGCCCTTGATGCATATATTTAATGATTGATTTAAAGTACATTTGTAATATTTTTCATGAATGGCATTTGGCAGGGGCATCCGTGTCCTATAGACACTTTTTCTAGTGTTTAAATTTTTATAGGGTAGATTCCTGACGTCAGAAGTGATCAACTGAACTGCTGCGGCTTTTTTATCGTGTCCGATCAATATCTTTCTTATTCCTGGATTGATTTTAAAATCACTTGACAGTAATGTTAATCATCATGAGAGGATGTGTTGTGCGCAAAACCCAGGTTGGTTTCTAAAACCGAGTTATCATGTTCAAAATGATTTTTTGAGCTATGTTCTTTCATTTCCTTGTTCTTTATAGTTTTTTAACATCAACATTTTCCTACTCCTCTGATAGCGCTGCCGGGGCGCTAGTCAGTTTCACTGACAGCTCTAATTATATTGAAGGTACTGCCACCAATAAATGAACAAAGTTTACGGCGTACTGACAGTCAATTGGTCCAGTTTTTATCAAGATTAAGATTCACCTTAAATAGCTTTATACTGTTTATTTCTTTTTAGACTTTCAGATAAAAACTGTTACCATTGGTAACATTGTTTACTTTGGTTGTCTCTTGTTTATATTATTTTTATACTTTGCAAATAAAAGATGTTAACATTTAATGTCTCTTCCTCCTTTGTCTTATACTCCCTTGTATGTATATTTGTGTCGTCACCTAGCAATTACATGTTTACTGGCCACATGACATGAATGTATACTCAGTATGTATGGAAGACCGCCTCCGTGGTCCAGTGATTAAGGTCGCTGACTTGTAATCACTGGAGGGTCATGGGTTCGAGCCCCGCTACCGGCCATGATCGTTTATGTGAGAACATTTGGTAGTCTGCGTCGGAGGATCGGAGTCTTGTACTGGTACTTTCCAGGAACGTTGGTTGGGAAACTACCCGCCTGTATATGACTGAAAGATTGTTGAACGGGCGTAAAACCTAGCAAAACAAACAGTATGACCACATTATTGTCTCTCATAAATCTGTTAGGGACATTTATTTTGTTTTGTTTGTCCATTTCTACTTGCCAAATCGCATATCGTCCGTGCTCCATAAGTCCATTATTCCTCCTGTCTGTCTGTTAACAATGTCTTCTTCCAACTACTATTCAGATACTACTGAGCAAATTTCAATAAAACAGGGTCATCACAATGATCCCTTACTATCATAGTTGGTCAAAAGTGAGAATGTGATCATTGGGTCACATGTCAATGCCTCAGTTACCTTAACATTGAATTATTTCTTCCAATAAACGTCAGGGTAGTGCCACATAGAAAATTGACACCTCATGGGTTTGTCCATTCCAATGTGTAGATAAACCATATATTGCCTTAGAGTACACTGCATCAAAAGTCTATGTCCCATTAACAAGAACAGTGCAACTTGCTTCCTCACCAGTACTTTCATCTACATCAACTCGTACATCCATGTGGCGGAAATATGGCTACATTTACACCAGGAACAGTACCCTTAAAACCAGGCAAGCCTTTCCTTTTAAAAGGAACCTTTATTCTTATTTCTGCTCTAAAATATAGATTGTGGGTACTCGTTAGAACCGCCTCGATGAGGCGGTTCTAACGAGTACCCAAAATCTATATTTTTGAGCAGAAATAAGAAAAATATCACTTATTTATCTTAAAATGCTCGTATTTTCAGCGATAAAATTGACAATGTAAATTTATAGGCGTATTTTCGTAATGCAACAAAAATAGTATAATAGCGACATTCCATTTCTCTCAAGTAGGTAGCCCGCTTTGAAACAATAAAAAAAAAAGGATTAACACAATGCAGAGTTACCGTGATGTTACAAATTAAACTATTACATGTGTATTTGATAAAGAAATTGTGAAAAAATTATCAATACTGAACAAGAGAGTATGTGATTTTAGTCACGAAGCCACAAATCATCAGCAAAATAAAACACAAAGAGGGCCTGTGTTTTCAGATAAACAGAAATGCGTTCAGCATGAGTAGCCCGAAACAGAAGGGAACTAAGCCGGCTTCGAACAGCAAATACCGTATTCCAGACTGGCTGCGTAATTTCCGCGACAGAGGAAAAGAAAACGCTGATAAATCAGAAAGCATATGCGAGGTATGTTCATTTCAGAAATGAAAGCATTATTTAGTACTTATTGTTTAGTTTGGTTTTATTTGAGGTTTAACGCACCCGTCAACACTGTAAAGGTCATTTTGGAGACGTTGCTTCCAATTTTGTGGGATTTTTACCCGACATTGAGATGAAATGACATCTCAAGCCCTGTCGCCCAATGAAACCAATAGGGTTTATAGGCATGGACGGTCCGACTCGCACCGCTTTGCCTGGGCTTTAGTACATAGTGTATCACCCTTATCTTAACTACATATTTGTCCTATGAAAGTGGAATAATGTCGTTGATGTAATACCGTCGCTATCCTCCAGTCCATCACGAAAACAAGCCTATATAATTTTGAACCCCACTTTTATATGGTAAAACTGGGTTTTACCGGGGTAAACCTTATTTTTCTTATTTCTGCTCTAAAACATAGATTGTGGGTACTCGTTAGAACCGCCTCGATGAGGCGGTTCTAACGAGTAGCCACAATCTGTATTTTGAGCAGAAATAAGAAAAATATCACAATTTTTCATCTTGAAATTTTCATTTTTTCGGCGATAAAGGTTACAATGTATTGGCATAGGCGTGTTTTCGTAATGCATCATGGAGAGACATAGAAGTTAAGGCAATGATCAGGAATCGATACAATTAACCCACAGCTCCCATCAGAGATACCAAAGGGAAAGAAACACAAACGTGAAATGCATGTGAGTGAGTGAGTGAGTTTTAGTTTTACGTCCCACCAACAGCTAAGGTCATACGGAGACGGGACCTCGGTTTAAAGACTCATCCGAAAGTCTGGAGAAGCCCGGGATCGATCCTGCAATCCCTGGTTTACAAGGCGAGTAGCGTAACCACTGCACCACTGAGGCTTCTGATGAAATGCATGTAAGTAGACCATAATGGAACATCAATAGCGGAAAGCCAAAAGGACAGTTACTTTCCCACAAATGGCCAATTGGCTATCCAAAACAAAAACTTACAAGCGATAAACACACTCAAAGACAAACCATAACAGAAGTAAACTGCGACAGAAGAACCACCTTTGAACGGTCAGTGAAACGAATTCCACTAGGGGGTAGGGGTGGGGGGTTAAATCGATTTTACGCGGCCGCAATCCTCGCCCTTACTTGCGTCGCGATGTAGACAAATAATTTATTCAGTCCGCATGAAGGCCTCCAAAATCATCAGTGCAACATCTCGGCGAACACAAAAATCAAACAACAACAGAGATGAAACAACGATTTTGTCTGTTTGTTTGATTTGAGGTTTAACGTCCCCGTCAACACTGTAAAAGGTCAGATACGTTGCTTCCAATTTTGTGGGACTTTTACCCGAAATTGAGATGAAATGACACCTCAAGCCCTGCCGCCCAATGAAACCAATAAGCACGGAAAAACACTGAAAGGCTGCAGCAAAAGAAAACCAACAGTTAGACTCCCAGAGAAACCAGACACCAACCAACATTACATAAAATTAAGGCTTATATTGATACCATTTCCCTGTCGTTAAAGTGGTCCAGTGATCCAAAGTGCTATAGAAACATTATGCAATGATGCATGTGCCTTAGTTATATGTTAGGATCCATAGGGTAACACAAAAGTATAAACTGCAAAATGATGTAATAATGGTGTCTTACGCACCTTGATAGCATGTCTTTTAAGTGACATATTTTTCGTTTAACCCTTATCCTGTTGAATACATTAACTTAACACACATCCATTTCTGACCATCATGCATCATGCATCTAATGAGTACACACAACATACATTTATTTTATAAAAAGTCGAAAATATATCATAAGAGCATCCCTATTATGCCTCATTGCCTGGCAGTATGAGTAACCCTCAATATGTCGAACTACCATTATCTCGAACATAATTTCATGGTCCTAAGGTTTTCGAGTTATTGAAATTCGACTGTAGTTGTTTCATTTATTGCGACTTTTTCTGAATAAACATTGTTTGCAGTTTTGTATTTTTGTTTAGTTGTTTTTGCACTCCAAGCACATCGTGGGAGGAAACAGGAGATGTTGCCTTTTTTATTTGACCGGGCGTTGAACAGTTCATAGTCCATCGCCATTAACGGCTTAACGAAATCCTTTAAATTACACATTTTCACAATGCAACAGAAATAGACATACTACCTCCATTTTCAAGAGAGAATTTATGTAGAAAGAGCGTGTGTTTTTTTAAAGCATTTGCAGACGTAATCGAATTAACTATCTTTGCAAGACCAGAGAAATGAACATGCAGACTTAACAAACTATTTGTCTGAATCGCGACGGAAACAAGGGCGAGGATTGTGGCCACGTAAAATCGATTTAAGCCCCCGGTGGAATTCGTAGGCGATTCTTCTGTCGCGGTTTATTTTTGTTATGGTTTGTCTTTGAGTGTGTGCATCGCTTATATTATTTTGTTTTGGATAACCAGTTGGCTATTTTGTGAGAAAGTAACTGTCCTTTGGCTTTCCGTTATTGATGTTTCCATTAGGGTCTGGTTGTTTCATGTGTTTTGCATAAGAATTTATTTTTCTGATTCCCACTTTCACCCCACTGGGTGACCAAATAACATCATGTTTATTCTTCTTGAAGAACTTTCTGGAAAGAAATGAGTCACAGATTAATTTCATTTTTGTAAACAACTTGTTTCCAAGGAAAAGTAGTTTGGAATCTTCCAGAAAGTTCTGGGTTGCATTATTTTTAGAAAATTACCTAATCTTATTCCACAGCCCTCTGGATGTTCTAGAGAATTCTTAGGGTCTATAAAAGAGCTTGATTTTTCTTTTTGAGTCAGTGTTTGGGCTTTTAAGAAAAGTTATTTCTAAATTCTGTGTTGGATTGTTAAAGGTTATATTTCATTTCGGACTGTAGGATTCTGTAGGATCAAGGAAAATAGATTCATTCAAGGGTATATCATAACAGAGCTAAGTACATTTAATTTTCTTACTTCTACAGGTTAAAGATACTTTGTAAATAAATTTTGTTAATTTTTTCCAAAAGGCATGTTTGTTTGTTTTTTTGGCTCGTAACACATGTCTGTGCCTCTTTCCCTTCGGTGTCTCTGGTGGGAGCTATGGGTTAATTGTATCGATTCCTGGTCATTGCATTCACTTCTATTTTGTATTTTTGTTTAGTTCTTTTTGCACTCCAGGAAATAGGAGGTGTTGCAACATCGCGCCCCCGCCCATAGGGGCTTGAAGAAATATATGGGCTGCATGATGCTTCCACGCAGAGCTGAATCCTGCCCGCACACTAGTACTGGTAAACCGCTTAGAGGATCTAAGCCTGTCCAGGAACCGCAGTGCGAGGCGGACCGTCCATGCTAATAAACCCTATTGGTTTCATTGAGCGACAGGGCTTGAGATGTCATTTCATCTCAATGTCGGGTAAAAGTCCCACAAAATTGGAAGCAACGTCTCCAAAATGACCTTTACAGTGTTGACGGGGACGTTAAACCTCAAATCAAACAAACCCCCTTGAACCCCACTTTTATATAGTAAAACTGGGGTCTACAGGGGTAATCCTTATTTTCCTTATATCTGCTCTCAAATATAGATTGTGGGTACTCGTTAGAACCGCCTCGATGAGGCGGTTCTAACGAGTGCCCACAATCTATATTTTGAGCAGAAATAAGAAAAATATCACAATTTTTCATCATGAAATTTTCATTTTTTCGGCGATAAAGGTGGCAATGTATTTGTATAGGCGTGTTTGCGCAATGGTAGGGGTTTAAGAACAAGCTCGAAGTTACCGTAGTAAACGAGTCACGGCTTTTCGAGCCATACAAGGTTCATTAAAATTTAATTTTATCTTCAGATGGGGAAATGCATCAAATACCTACTGATGACCCTGAACCTAGGGGTTTTCGTAAGTACTGTTTTTCTTATTGTCTTTCATGACAAAATTGTGTGCCATGTTCTGTTATCATATGTAAATAACCCATTTAGTACCAGAAACCCCAAAACGGGTACCCTGGCAAACAGTGCAGCCCAGATCAGACGCCGCAATATGCGGCGTCTGATCAGGTCCTCCACCGTTCGCTAAAAGCATTTTCCAAATAAATGATGATGAAAACACATCCTGACACAACTAAAGTTTGAAATTGACTGCTGCTATATATATGGAGGAAGATTCCATTTGGTACAAAAAGGGTTAAACTGGACCAGTAACGAAGTTAGAAATGGTAGAGATCTGTGGACATTCAAACAGCTACTGGTGTCTGAAATATGCTGTGCTTTTCTTTGAAATGAGTATTCCGACAGATCTGGTATTTATAGACATACCTTGTGTTGACAGTTCACTAATTTATGCTTTTAAATATGCTCCACAAGAGTCGTAGGATCGATCCCGGGCTTCTCCAGACTTTCGGATGAGTCTTTAAACCGAGGTCCCGTCTACGTATGGCCTTAGCTGTTGGTGAGACGTAAAACTCAAACACTCAAATACACTCACCACTGTAATGTTTTGATGGACAGATGACTCTTGTCATTTTGTATGATGTTGCTTTTCATTACGAAAACACGCCTATACAAATACATTGCCATTTTTTTTGGCCAAAAATTAGAAATTTTAAGGTGTAAAATTGTGATATTTTTTCTTATTTCTGCTCAAAATATAGATTGTGGGTACTGGTTAGAACCGCCTCATCGAGGCGGTTCTAACGAGTACCCACAGTCTATATTTTAGAGCAGAAATAAGAAAAATAAGGTCTACCCCTGTAAACCCCAGTTTTACTATATAAAAGTGGGGTTCAAAGGGGTCAGTATGATATAGGCGTGTTTTCGAGATGTGTATCAGTTCTTTCGATTAAGCTAGTTCAATACCCATGACGTCACATGTCATGCCATGTCGAATGACCTCGCATGCACGCTGAGGCACAAATGATTAACAGTCAAAATTATATTATTTGGAAAAAATCGCAAAGTACTTGACAATTTCAACATAGCACGTTAATCGTGTTTTCAGTATTCAGTTCATATTAAGAGAACTTGGATAGCTCGACCACCTTTGAGACCATGAATATTTGTTCGAGACAGCGGTAGTTCGAGTCACTGAGGGTTACATAGCCTATTTGGAAGCAGAATAATATGTAAAATATAGATTTGCTCAGTGTTCTCATTAGAATCGCTCCGAAGCTAATGAGTACACACAGCATACTTTTCAAAATAAAATACCTCCCTAATTTATATATACCTACATCGTTATATCTTATCAGGGCCTATGAAAAGCATTTCCTACGTACTCAAGAACCAGTTTTTGCCCCGCCCATCGGGGTTTTGAGAAATAGACCGGGCTGCATGGTGATTCCACGCTTAGCTGAAACTGACCAGACATGAGTACTGGTTAACCGCTTAGAAGGACTAAGCCTGTCCAGGCAAACTGATGTGAGTCAGACCGTTTTGGTTTCATCGGGCGGAGGGGCTTGAGATGTCATTCCATCTCAATGTCGGGTAAAAGCCCTACAACATAGGAAGCAAAGTCTCCAAAAATGGCCTAAATAGTGTTGATGGGGACGTTCAACCTCAAATAAAAAAAATATATAAAAAAGAATGAGTTCGAATTCGCGATGGTAAACGAGTCAACGGTGTTCGATCATTGTATTTCTTGAAACACGTACGATCACAGGAGCTTGACGTTATAAAATTTAAAGGGCTTATCCCTACGTTTCTATACAATAGAAATGAAGGAAGGACACTGTTGCAGAGGTCCGATGATTTTCATTCAAAAATCTCAACATCTGCTTATTGCTCCGCCGTAATGCAACGTTAAAACATTTAATTAATGTGCAATATAATTTCCGCCGCACCTAATAATACTTCGCTACTCTTGAATCCACGACAATCCGTCTGTTTCTTTCAAATTTGTCGTTCGCACAGTTGCTGGTTACGTCGCCATGTTTGTTTACTCGGAGTGAATCCATGCGCGTTGTCTGATTGGTCTAAAGCAACCCAAGAAAATCGTCACGTATGCGATCCTCCAAACGAAAACAAAATGGCGGCGTAACCAGCAACTGTGCGAGGGGATATTTTGAAGAAAAACACACTTTACGGTGAATTATATGACAAAGCAGTTCTATAATAGGCGGCGGAAGGTTTACGGTTAGTTCATTAACGTACTGTAAGCAATATTGTATTTTGACGGAGCAACATGTAGATATTGAGATTTTCTCATGAAAATCAACGGATCTCTGAAACAGTGTCCGTCCTTCGTTTCTATTACATAGAAACGTAAAGATGAACCCTTTAATATTGTAATACGTCAAGCTCCTGTGCGTACGATCACATGTCTTATTCTCTCTCTTAGTTTGCCGGTGGCATTTTGTTTGTGGCTGGTCTCCTGTTGAAGCTGGACACCGGTGTCCTACACGTAAAGGTGGTCAAGCTCTGGAATAAAATCCAGTACCATGGAGTGTACCTGGGAACCATTTCCGACCTGGTTACTCTCTGGATGATCATATTTGGAGGACTTATGATGATGATCGCCATTTTGGGATGGTTTGGGACCTGGAAAAAGATTCGGACTTGTCTTATAACGGTAAGTTCTTATAACGGTGAGGTTTTATAACAGCGATTTCTTGTGACGGTGAGTTACACATCACAAATATGATTTTGACCCCATTGAACCCCACTTTTATCTAGTTAAATTGACCTAATTTGCCGAAACTAGCTAGTCCGGCCCGGAAAACATGTACACTTCATATTTTCCAGTTCTGTGGTGTATTCCTTGCTTCCAAAGGATAACCCTTTTTTAGAACATTTATAGGGAAAACATTATTTTTGTTATTTCTGCTCTAAAATATAGATTGTGGGTACTCGTAAGAACCGCCTCGACGAGGCGGTTCTAACGAGTATCCATTATCTATATTTGGAGCAGAAATGAGCCAATATCTCAATTTATCATCTTCAAATTTTCCTTTTTTTGTGTTGACGGTAAAGATTACAATATATTTGTATAGGTATGTTTTCTTAATGTGTTTCCCAACCACTATTTGAGCCGTTGCATAAGAAAAGGTGCAATTTTGGCATGTACGACACCGAACACTCAGATCTCCGCGCACCCTGATCTTAATGTTTGCTATTATCATGACCCTGCTGTAACCTACTGACTACTGGCCTTCCAAAGAGCAATATGCAAAGTACGTGGCTAGAATGAGTGACCTGGCTGCGAAAGTTCTGCGTTGTCTTCGTTGATCCCAGATATTCTAAGCTAGATGTTGCTGGAACCCTGGCTTCATTTTATATAATGTACTGTTTCAGAGGACCACAAAGCCTACTGTGATTCAGTCCCCGATAGCTAGTGGTTAGCGCGTTCGACTTATGATAGACGCGTTTTGGGTTCGAATCCGGCCACCAGAGGTGAGGTGTGTCCTTTGGCAAGACACGTAATGTCACTGCACCATTCCATCCAGGTGTAAATGGGTATCAGTGGTGCAGAAGGCACCGCCGCTCTCTCGCGTGCGTGATATCATCCGGAATGAGTGTTCAAGAGCGATTCAAAAAAGCTTGAAGCTTTCATCGCAGTCGAACTCCCTAACTGAGAACTATTTTCCAGCCTACTCACAGAGAGAATCGATCCGCCAGTGCTGTCATTGCTTTGATTTACTGTTATTGGAAATGGACACAACTGTCATGTTTCCCGCCCTTTCACGAAGGAGACAACGTCAGGTCTTCCTGTTAGCTTTCCTTTTTATTGATCCGCCTTTGATAAACGATCCGCTGTCAAAGGAACCTCCTCAGATGCAACGTGCGCCTTTCCATTCAATAACAACCCCGTGGGCTAGAATTGGCGTTGGTGATATTTCGAGATCTAGCATTTTTCAGATAATATTTGTGACATTTTTTTTCTTATTTCTTGTCCAAACATAGTTTATGGGCCCTCGTTAGAGCCGCTTCATTAAGGTTGTTCTAACGACTACCCACAAGCTATGTTTCTATACTTAAATAATGAAAATACCTCTATAAACATTACTCTTCTCTATATAAATTGGGGTTAAGAAGCAGTTCATTGCACAGACTTGTTAACGGGACGCAAGAATAGTCTCCTGCTGATTGGAAGACTAACTATTTTTGAAGGAGTTGCCTCTACCAGAAACCCCAAAACGGATAGTTGGCAAACAGTGCAGGCCCAGATCAGACGCCGCAGAACGCGGCGTCTGATCAGGGCCTACACTGTTTGCGAACATTTAAGCCATATGCGAATAAAATTTGAAGAAAACAATCTGACACCTCTAAATTTTGAAATGGACTCCTGCTATATATGACGATGAAGATTCCATTTGGTACAAAAAGGGTTAAATAGGCATTCAGTCGTCACGAACGCTTTAATATAACCCATCCGTGTGCTAAAATGGCGTCGTTATTATCTTCTAAGATTCTTTTTAAAGATATTTTTCTTCTTGTTTCTGATCAAAACACAGATTGCGCATGCTCATTAGGACCTTCTAACGAGTAACCATAAACCAAGTTTTTGAGCAAAAATAATGCAAAAGACTCCTCTAATGCCTGTATAAAGTGGGGTTTACATGGATGGTCATTACATGGACTTGTTGATCCATCTTTTCCTATAACAGTATATCACTGTCATTGCGATGATGATTGTAGCAGAAGCCTGTAGCGCTCACTTTTGCCAGTTTAGATTGGAGTTTACAGGGGTGATCATGACATGAACTTATGCAACTTTTCCTATTCTAGTATCTTCTTGTCATGGAGATAACGATACTATTAGAAGCCTGTAAACCCTACTTTGCCATTATAAATTGTGGTTTACAGGGGTTATCATTGCATGCACTTTTAACCCTTGTCCTGCTGAGCACGGATATGCCTTATTTTCCAAACAATGAAGATCCAGATCAGATGGCTTCTGACGAAGCCATCTGATCAGGATCTACATAGTTTGCCATTCAGATTGTGAATTTGTTGCAATAATTTGCATCAAATAATCTGATTGGTTGATAATCGGTAGTGGATGTGGCATATATGAATATTCAGCAGGACAAGGGTTAACCTCATGTACCTTTACTTATTTTAGTATGTCCTTGTCATGGTGATGAAGCCTATAAACCCCACTTTTGCCTATATGAATTGGGCTGTACAGGGGTGATAGGCACATGGACTTGATAATCCCATATATCTTTTCCCATTTTAGTATGTCTTTGTCATAGTGAGGCCGATACTACATGTAGCAGAATAAGTTCTCAATAGTAAGATCCTTTGGAAGCAAAGAATACACCAAATAAAGGAAAATAGCAGACCCGGTTTGTTAAGTCTGTTCATGACCGCCCTCTAGCACCGGTTTAAGCAGAACTCTATTTTCAAAAGGATTCTACATGACCTCAATGATCCCAAAGCACCAGGAAATATAATCTGCACAATGATGATGTACGGGGAGACTTTTTACGGTCGCCACACGGCATAACACCAGCTGCAGTGAAGATAAATAAGTTCTGAATAGCTAGATCCTTTGGAAGCAAAGAAGCCTACAAACCCCACCTTTACCTGTACAAATTGAGATTTACAGGTGTATTCATTACATGGACTTTTTACCTCATGTATCTTATCTTATTTTAGTATGTCCTTGTTATGGTGATGATGATATTAGCAGAGGCGACAATGGTGGCACTCTGGGTGACCATAAGGGGCAGGGTAAGTTTTGCACAGTCATTATTTGCCAGTTAATTAATGTTCACAGCGCTCCCGCCCATCGGAGCTTGGAGAATTAGGTTGAGCTGCATGGCGCTTCAACGCAGAGCTGAAACTGACCAAACTTGACTACGGGTACGGGTAAACCGCTTAGAAGGTCTAAGATTGTCCAATAAAAGTGGCGCGAGTCGGAACGCTCCTAGCGGTTTTTTTTTTTTTTTTTTTTTTTTGGTGGTAGGACTTGAGATGTCATAACCTTTCAGTGTCGGGTAAAATTCCCACAAAATCTGAAGCAACGTCTCCAAAATAATCCAAATAGTATTGCCGGGACGTAAAACCTCAACACAAACAAACAGAAAAAAACATCGATCCTTCGATATGGTAAATATGCTAAAAATGTGAAAAATGTCGTAGTCTTTGTTTTTCTTTTTCCTTTTTGTTTTTAGCAAAAATACCACTCCACTAGATATTATGCTTAAAACGGTGCAAGAACAGTCAACATCACTTAACAAACACGTAACGCTAACGATGCATTGAACAACTGCGACCACTGAGGGCCCAGTTGCCCAAGCATCGTTAGCTTAACGAGTGCGTTAGAGGTCAAACTGTTAACTGTTCTACCAAGTTCAATATCTAAAGTTCTGATACTTTTGCTAAAAAAATGTGAGTAGCTTTTGCATATGCAAACGCTACTCACATATTTAAGCAAAAATATTAGAATATTTGCCACATTGAATTAGAATATTAGAATATTTGTAATTATGTTATCAGACCATTAAAGTTTTAACGATATGCTAACTAACGACTTAGTTAGTTTTGAACGACTGGCCGCTGGTCTCCGGCAAATTAATTATTGTATCTTTCAGATTCCACTACTTAAGCGGCTTCTTAAGTTTATTTGTATCGATTCCTGATCATTGCCTTCACTTCTATTCTGATGTTTTCTTGGTCTCTGCAACTTATGTGAAAACATTTAACTTTCGTCCAGGAGCAGTAACAAATGTAAGATCTAATGTTTTTGTTTCAGGGAACAGAATGGTTGAAGGGACAGATGCTTAGACAACTTGAAGATTACAATGGTCCGGGTTACACAGATGAGGTCACCGATGGTTTTAATAACTTGTTCATTCGGGTCAGTATTTTAACAGACCATTCCTTTAAGAAATATAGGTAATTGTTTTAACGTTCTTTGAAGTGTGAACGGCATTGGGTTGCGAACTCGGAAGGGATCATGCAAACTTGATCCGATGACGCAAGTTAAAGGAATTTCAGAATTACCTGCATTACATAAGCAGTAAAATTCCTATATTAAGACCACCTTTGGGACTGTTCAAAAGTGGTCTTTAAGACCACTTTCTTTAAGACCACTTTTGAGCAGCCCCAAAAGTGGTCCCTGACCAGAGAACATAGTAGGCAGAAAACACAAAGAAAAGTTAAATGTACCCTTCAAAATAAGCTTTTTATAGCCCAATTAGTCTTAATTTGAGATGGTCATAATAGCGGCATTTCACTGTATTTGTAGTGTTCTGTGTCAGTTATTTGGCAAAACAAAACATACAACTAACCAATTTATCATATGACGTGTAAAAACGTCATGTAATAAATTCGGTAGTGCACTACTGGATAAAATAAGATAAGTCCTGTAACTTTAGAAATACGAACATCACGACAACACGCCTATATAATTTTGATCCCTTGAACCCCACTTTTATATAGTAAAACTTGGGTTTCCGGGGGTAAACCTTATTTTTCTTATTTCTGCTCTGAAATAAAGATTTTGGGTACTCGTTAGAACCGCCTCGATGACACACACACACACACACACACACACACACACACACACACACACACACACACACACACACACACACACATTGAGAAAGGAATAATAGGAGCAACTTCTACCCTGTAAGCGTGCGCTCTCATTTACAGTTTTTGCCAGTCTTGCTGCCCACCATAAAAATCAGGTCATAAAATTACACAATCCCTTTATTTCCTGAGGCACGAAAAAAAGTCAACAAAGGAAAAGCCACACACGATTGAGACACAGTCTGTCAAAGTGCATGTAGTTAGGGAAGGCAATGATAAGGAATGTATACAGTTATCGAACACCTTCCGTTTCCAAAGGAAAAGCAGGACGATCTTGCATGAAACAGAATGGTGTGATAATTAGACAATTACAAGCATCACGTGAACCAGTCCGTGAAATGAAGACCCCCCTATACCCCTCTTTGTATAGAGAAAACTGGGGTTAAGGGGGTGAACATTATTTATCTTATTTCTGCTCCAATACATAGGTTGTGGGTACTCGTTAGAACCGCCTCAATGAGGCGGTTCTAACGAGCACCCACAACCTATGTTTGCAGTATTTATATGAAAAATATCACGGATTTTCATCAGAAAAATAGCCATTTTGGAGATGTGAAAAAATGCACTATGTTGTCCGGATATGTTATCGTAATGAGTATAAAGAAAAGAACAGCTTACATCCCAAAATGACCAAATGGCTATTCCAAATAAGAAGAAAAAAATAGCAGGAGATACATGCAAATACATATAATGACAGTTATAAGTGACAGAACAGAAGTATCATCTGGGAACGGTCTGTAAAAATTTTCTTGGGTCTTCAAGCCATCACTACAGGTAGCTTAAATGTAGTCAATTCGTTTCAATTTCTCTTTGTTCTGAACTGAATGATTGGTATAAAACTGGCTTGAAACACAATGACAATTGATTTGTTTGATTTGAGGTTTAACGTCCCCGTCAACACTTTACAAGTCATTTTGGAGACGTTGCTTCCAACTGTGTGGAACTTTTACCCGACATTGAGATGAAATGACATCTCAAGCCCTGTCGCCCAATGAAACCAATAGGGTTTATCATAATGGACGGTCCGACACTCACACCGCTTGATCCTCTAAGCGGTTTACATGTACCAGTACTCGTGTGTGGGTCGGATTCAGCTCTGCGTGGAAGCATCATGCAGCCCATATATTTCTTCAAGCCCCGATGGGCGGGGGCGTAATGACAAATGAGCTTGTGGCGTGAAAAGCTCTAAAAAGGCATTTGCGACCAGCGAAAACGCTGATCAGCCAGCGCATCTGCGCAGTCGGATCACAGTCTTCACTGTTTCCATTAGGTTTCTATAGTCTCTGGAAATTCAAAAGACAGAGCGAAAAAATTTGACCTACCAGGTGGATGTGAATACGGATTTTAAGTCAATACTGGGAGCACAGGCCCCGAGAGTATCTAGTAAAAACTGTTTCCATGCTCAACTCAACTGTGCATAAAATTTGTCCTACTCATAAATTTTAAAATGCGTACAATTGTTGGCATTTTAAAATTTATGAGCAGGACAAATAACATTCTGTGCTAATCTGAGGATAAAAATTGCCTGTTTCATTTGTATTTCAGTATTTATGAGCATTGCAAAATTTCATGCTCACCTCGGGGCCAGGCCTTATTCGGCGTGCGTTATTTTATCTGCGCTAGATCATGTAAAAAGGGTACATATTGATTTTGTGAGCATAAAGGCTCAGGCAAGCGTGCTCATACACCATTACGAAAACACGCCTATATAAATGTATTGTAAACTTTACCGCCGAAAAAAAAACGAAATTTTTAAGAAAAAATATTGTGATATTTTTCTTATCTCTGCTCAAAATATAGATTGTGGGTACTCGTAGGAAACCGCCTCATCGAGGCAGGTCTAATATAGATTCTGGGTACCCGTTAGTACCGCCTCATCGAGGCGGGTCTAATATAGATTGTGCGTACTCGTTAGAACCGCATCATCGAGGCAGTTCTAACGAGTACCCCACACTCTATATTTTAGAGTAGAAATAAGAAAAATTAGGTTTACCCCTTCAAACAGTAGAGACTGTTGGTGCTCGTTCAAGCCGCCTCATCTAGGCGGTTCTTACAAGTACCCACGATCTATATTTTAGAGCAGAAATAACAGAAATACGGTTTACCCCTGTAAACCCCAGTTTTTCTGTATAAAAGTGGGGTTCAAGGGGGTCAAAATTATATAGACATATTTTCATGATGCGTAGTCTCGCCAGAACGTTTGCTACCCAAAACAATATGGCTTAGAAATTGACGTAGCTTGATTGCCCCCGCCTATCGGGGCTTGGGGAAATAGATTGGGCTGCATGATGCTTCCACGCAGAGCTGAAACCGACAGCACACCACGAGTACTGGTAAACCGCTAAGTAGGTCTAAGCCTGCCCGGCAGAGTGGTACGAGTCGGCCCGTCCATGCATATAAAGCCTATTGGTTTCATCTGGGCGACAGGAAATGAGATGTCATTTCATCTCAGTGTCGGGTAAAAGTCACACGAAATGACCTAAATAATGTTGACGGGGACGTTAAACGTCATATCAAACAAACAAACAAAAATTGGGTTAGCTTGACGCAAATGATCAAGCGTCTTACCCTATTACAGTCGAACTTCAATGGCTCGAACACCTTTGGTACCTCGAAAATCTGTTCGAGACAGGGGTAGTTCGAGCCACTGAGGTTACTGTCAGAAGGAATAACGAGATACTTTTAGACATCTTTTCGGTGTTCTATAATGCTGTGTGTACTCATTAGAATTGCCTCATCGAGGCGATTCTAATGAGTACACACAGCATACATTTGCAAGATAAAAGACTAAAATCTCCTTAATTATCCCCCACTTTTTCTTATGTAGAGGATTTCGCTAGGGGCTCAAGAATGGGTTCGACACATCCGTGGTAAACGAGCCATCGGTGTTCGAGCCATCGAAGTTCCAACTGTAGTTTTCTGCACAGCCTCAGCTCAACCTCGCCTGATCGCGTATGCGATAAGTGTACTTTTCTCATCAGCTGTCTATGATGATTTCCTTTTTATCTAGGCTCAGTGCTGTGGTGTTTCTGCTCAGTATGACGGCAACACTCAGAACGACTTCAGTGAACAATCGACACCTTGGTACACGACAAACAGGTAACAAATGTTAAAAATTTCAAAAAGACTTATTTACATACTGTTTCATGCTCTCAGACGCGATGCTGGACCCAAACTGGCCACCAAATGTCGCAGGGGTGGCAAAAGAACGGGACTCGAACCCAGGGCCTCTCGCATACCTTGCGAGCATTCTACTGACTGGGCTACCGAGCCACACGGTCGACCTGTTACATCTATTGTGCACAGTGACAATCTGCTGTTGTATATGTGATCATGTACTAAAACATAGATTTCTTAATGCAGAAACGTAGAGTATGGCTAATGCTAAGTAATTTCCATATAATTCTACGTTAGCCAGGGACGCTCGGTCACCTTTTAGGGTCATTAAAACTTATTCGAGATATTGGTACTTCGAGCTACTGCGGGTTAATCATAGTGCCATGCCAAGATGCATGACAGTGATATTTTTTTTTTCTTTAAAATAAGGATGTCGTTTGTACTGATTAGAATCGACTCTTTGAGGGGATTCTAATGAGTAAACACAAAATATATTGGCAAGACATTACGAAAACACGCCTATACAAATGCATTGTAAACTTTACCGGCGAAAAAAAAAAAACGAAAATTTTAAGATGAAAAAATGTTATATTTTTCTAATTTATGCTCAAAATATAGATTATGGGGACTCGGTTAGAAGGTGGTTCTAACGAGTGCCCACAATCTATATTTTAGAGCAGAAATAAGAAAAATAAGGTTTACCCCTGCAAACCCCAGTTTTTCCATATAGAAGTGGGGTTCAAGGGGTCTAAATTATATAGGCGTGTTTTCATGATGTAAAAAAAAATCTTCCAAAATCCCCCAAATATAGTAATACCTGTGGGTATGGGGAATGGTACTTGAGCCATCATCGTTTCACTGTATATTGATATCTGAAATAATTGTGATTTTTTTTTCTCAGGACTCCAAAACGAGTTCCAATTATTCAAGGTTAACGAGACATCATTCACTGACGTTTCACGTAACAGAATAGAAGTGAAGGCAATGGTCAGGAATCGATACAATTACATGTACCTCAGACGCCATAAGGGAAAGAAACACTAACAACCTCACAATATTAAAAATGTCACAAGCAGAAGGCAAAAAAGGACAGTTGCTTTTCCGCAAAATGGTCAAATGGCTATTAAAAATAAAAAAAAAAATATATTTATCATATGACATCGCTGATAAGCAGTGGATAACGTCGTGTAATAAAAATCGTATGACCACACGTGTAATAACACTTTTGCGGGATTAAGTAACGTCATGACGACGTCCATGTCAACAATACATTTTTTCGTAGAAAAAAATGTCAAATTGAAATGCGATAAAATCCAATATAAAGTAGTCATATGATAAAGAGAATCTTACACTCGTGGTCATTTCATATGACCACTCGTGTAAGATCCTCTATATATGTTACAGCAATGCATACGAGGCCTGCATAGACGAACTATAACAAAAATAAAGCGCCTTAGAACGGTCAATAAAACGTGTTTTTTTTTTTTTTTTTTTTTTTACT